>JAASFO010000351.1:0-24489 GCA_023333815.1 Globisporangium recalcitrans
GTCGCGCGGCTGGCTTCAACTCCACCGGTGTGGCTGAACTGGTCGGTGCTGGCTACACCACGGCGGACGCCCTCATCAATGTGTGGCTGCAGTCGGCCGACTCGAAGTCGATCCTGTTGGGCGACTACACCCACATCGGACCAGGGTACACTGTGGACGAGAAGCAGCAGTACAAGTACTACTGGGCTGTGGACTTTTCCAAAGGCGTTGGCGAAGCGTGCTCGGGACTCGTCGCCTAACGTGGCTTTCAGTGTCCAGCACTGCGCCGCATCCATTCTTCAATCCAAGCAGTGCCGCCCCCACACTGTCGAATCGCTTCATTCCTCAGAACCCCAAACCAGTCCGCGCACACACTATCCAGCAACAACAAAAACATCTTGTCTGTGAATGCACTTTGAGTCAATATATGCACAGTTGCAAGCAATGCGTGCATTCATCATTTTCGTTTGACTCTCTGGTTCATTCAGATTGTCCTCAGTATGCTATGCCGTTGCTGATTTTTCAAGTGTGTGCGTGTGCGAGGACCTGTCTGAACCAACAGCACTCTGTCTGCAGGCGCCACGCTGTCGCCTGTTGTGCCTGTGTGCGCGCAAGTAGACGACTACACAACACCAACATTCGATTACAGAGCCACATGATACAGCCGCAGTGTAGAAGCGAGTGGCCTCAACAAAGTGGAACCTCGTGTTCTGTCCGTCCTTGACTCTACCGACCTCGTTTGCGCTGTCGCCATTAACAAACCGCGAGCGCACAGTACACTACTGGACTCAACGAAATCAGCGAAGTGACACAGCAGGAGTCCCATTTCGTTGAGGTGCAGAGGAACGAAATGCTGAGCCAGCGCCTATTGCAAACACAGCTGTTGACAAGTCAGTCACATCCACGCACGCATGAAGGAGCTCTCTGCTAAAAAACGAGG
Source organism: Globisporangium recalcitrans (assembly GCA_023333815.1). NCBI lineage: Eukaryota > Oomycota > Peronosporomycetes > Pythiales > Pythiaceae > Globisporangium > Globisporangium recalcitrans. The sequence continues at coordinate 920 of JAASFO010000351.1, forward strand.
AGCTACACACGCTTTGTGTTGCTTTGGGACGCAGCGAAACGAGTTCTTCTTCATTTCCGAATCCGCCCTCTTCCTTCCACGAGCGCCAGCCGTCTTATCCCTCACACACACGAAATGAAGATCGTGTACACTGTCTCGCTTGCTCTTCTCGCGCTGCTTGGCGCCTCGACGACCTGCTCAGCACAAGACGTCGGCGATGACGCCGACTGGAACACAGACGTGATGGAGACTGGAGCGGACGCGGACCTCACCTTTGACGGCGCTGCTGACTATGACATGGACTACGTCGCTGGGGTCGTCGAGCCTGCCGATGTCGGAGCAGACGCAGACGCTGGTGCCAAGGACGAGGTTGGGACAGCCAGCGCTGTCGCTGAGGTCGAAGATCTGGGTGTTGAGACCGCAGACGATGACGACGAGGTCGGTGCGGACGCGGACATGGACTTCAGCACCGAGCACATCTTCGGCAACGGTCTCGTGCGCCAGGAGTTGATCTCGACAGTCAACAAGAAGCGTCTGGAAGCGGGGCTCCCTGAACTCTGCATGAACTACAAGCTGCTCAACACCGCGCAGTCGCAAGCCTACTACATGGCCAAGACCAACCTGATCACCGTCATCAGCGAGGACGGGTTCAGTCCCTCGCAGCGCGGCCGCTCCGCTCGCTTCAACTCCACCGATGTCGTTGAAGTCATCGGCGCAGGGTACACCGAGGCGGACGACCTCGTCAATTCGTGGCTCGAGTCGCCAAGCTCCAAGGCGGTGCTGCTGGGCAACTACACCCACATCGGTCCAGGGTACACTGTGAACGCGACACAGCCGTACGCGTACTACTGGGTCGTGGACTTTGCCCACGGCTTCGGCGAGCCGTGCTCGAACCTCACTCTCTACAGTGAGAACTAGCAAGGCGGCTTCGTCTCGTCTCCTGCTCCATTTCCACGCAAGACGCCATACAGTGTATCTGCCCGAAGCTGCGTCCATCGTGTCCCTAGTGTTTAGATGTCATGTGTCATTGAGTCAGTCTGGACGTATAAAGTCTCAAAAATGTCATTCCTGTTTGTCTCTCTCAGTTGGGCGTGACTGACGAAAGGAATGCTGTGAGTGCCCAGCTACGATGGACACACTGATCGCAGCTGAGTTGGATCCCATCGCATATTGCAAATGTCCGCATTCAAATCACCAAATGCGATCAAGGAGCGAGTGATATGGACTTTTCTTCACCCCTGCTGACTCTGCAGCAGCAGTGAGCCAAGCTGTCGCTCTCATGGACATTGCAAGAGGAGTACCGAACCCCACTGTTTCTGGCGTCCATGCACCTCGCACATGTCTGTGTGTTCTCGCGCTGCATGGCCGCGCTTACAGCTTCTTACCACCTTGCACACAGCGTCTTCCATGTCTAGGATGCTCGTCTTCTCGCAGCAGTGAGTTTTCTTGTGTTCATGGAAAGAGCCTGAATTGCTGTTGCGACTTGGAACGCTACGATTTCAACCCTGACCATTTTGGGAGCGTAGCGTTCCAAAAAGTCGCTTCTTGCGACTGTGTTGCGATTTAGCGTTGGAACACACCAATCTGCAAAGTTGCAAAGTTGCAGCGCACAACCAAACATGTCAAAAGGTGGCGACATCCTACGCAAAACACCAAAAGCTGTGAGCAGCTCTCCAAAACGTCAAACTATTTTCGAAGCCAGACGTGTTCAGCAAGCTGCTCATTTGAGCTTGCGAAACACTTTCTGTGTGTTTGTTTCCCAGATTCCACATTTGCGAAAGATCGCCAGGAGAAGAGCTCCCGACTCCGTCTCCTTCCTCTCCGTCCCCTTCGCCGCCGCAACCCCCACGATGCAGCGCGTGCAGCCGGCGATGCTCCGGCGTGCCGCCCCCCTCCGTAAGCAGCAGCAGCAGCTCGTGCGCGCGCTCTCGGTGTCGGCGACCAGCGGCTACGTGCAGGACACGGTCATCCCGACGTTCCACTTTCAAAAGTCGCTGACGCGCCTGCCGATCCCCAAGCTCGAGGACACGCTCGCGCGCTACTTGCTCTCCGTGGAGCCCGTTGTGTCCACCGAGCAGTTCGAGGCGACGAAGAAGGCGGTCAAGGCGTTCGCGGACGGCGTCGGTCCGGAGCTGCAGAAGGCGCTCGTGGCGCGCGACGACGCCAACAAGCACACGTCGTACATCAACCAGTGGTGGCTCGAGATGTACCTGAACGACCGGCAGCCGATCGTGATCAACTACAACCCGCAGATCAAGCTCAAGGAGGACCCGGTGGCCGCCAAGAACACGCAGAGCCAGCGCGCAGCGTCGCTCATCGCGTCCACGGTGCGCGTGCACCGCACGCTGCGCGACCTCAAGCTCGAGCCGGACGTCTTCCACACCAAGCCGCAGTACTCGAAGACCAGCGCGTTCAACTACTACGCCAAGCTGCTCCCGGAGTCGGTCTCGTTCTACGGCGCGGCGGTCTTGGGTGCGTACCCGCTCGACATGAGCCAGTACAAGAACCTGTTCGCGTCTGCGCGCTTGCCGAAGATCGGTAGGGACGAGCTCAAGACGTACCCTGGCACGCGCCACGTTGTCGTGCAGCGCGGCTCCAAGTTCTTCAAGTTCGACGTGCTCAAGGAGGACGGGTCGGCCGTGCCTGACGAGCAGATCCTCGCCAACATCGAAGCGATCCTCGCGCAGCCGCTGACCGTGGGGACGAAGAGCGAGCCGGGTGTGGGCTTGTTCACGACCCTGAACCGCGACACGTGGGCGAATGCGAGAGACCACCTGATCTCCTCGAGCGGCGTGAACAAGGCGTCGCTCGACGCCATCGACAGCGCGCTGTTCGTGGTCTCGCTCGAGCACGGGTCGCCCGAGACCCCGCAGCAGCTCAGCCGCACGTTCCTGGTGGGCGACGGCTCGAACCACTGGTTCGACAAGAGCTTCCAGCTGATCGTGTCGGCGAACGGCAAGGCGTCGGTGAACTTTGAGCACTCGTGGGGTGACGGCGTCGCCGTGCTGCGCTACCTGAATGAGATGTACGGCGACAGCGTCAAGTACCCGGTGCTCACGTCCTCGGGCGGCGCGAACCCGCAGGAGCTCACCTGGGAGCTCAGCGGCGAGTCGAAGAGCCTGCTGACAGAGGCCAAGGAGACGTTTGACAAGTGGACTTCGCGTCTGCTCGTCGAGTGCGCGCAGACGCCCGTGACGCGCTCGATCGGCTCGACCTACAACATCGGCGTGGACGGCATCATGCAAATGTCGATCCAGCTGGCGCACTTCAAGCTGCACCAGAAGTTCGTCTCCACGTACGAGAGTGCCAGCACGGCGGCGTTTAAGCACGGACGCACAGAGACCGTGCGCAGCTGCACGAACGAAGCCGTGGGTTTTGTCAAGGCGATGACGAATGCTTCCGCGTCGGCGGCGGAGAAAGAGTCTGCGCTGCGCACCGCGGTGAAGAAGCACGGCGAGCTGACGAAGAACGGGGTGATGGGTCAGGGCTTTGATCGCCACCTGTTCGGTCTGCGCGCCATGGCGACCATCGCTGGACTCGAGACCCCCGAGATGTTCACGCTGCCTGCGCACGACGTCATGAGCAGGATCATCCTCTCGACGAGCACGCTGTCAAGCCCTGCGCTTGTGGGCGGCAGCTTCGGTCCCGTGAACGACGACTGCTACGGCATCGGCTACGGGATCGAGAAGGACGGCTCGCTCTTCCAGCTGTCCAGCTACCGCCAGGACCTGCCGCAGCTGAGCGAGCTGCTCGTGCAGAGCATCGTCGAGATCGAGAGCCTCTTGGCGACCACCGCGAAGAAGAACTAGCTAGAAAAGTCGTTGCTCTCTCATACCTCGTTTGACGATTTCCGCAGGTGATGAGTGCGTTGGCTATCAAAGTGGCGCTTACAAAGTGAGGAGGCAACAGAATGCGCTTTACAACTTGCTGAAATTGGTTGGTACCTGCCTTTTTCTTTCCAGCTCAAGCTCGTTTCGGCTCTCTTCTTGCATTGTTCACGACCTTGTGCGAGACATCAGTCCTCTCTATCGGCGACGCTGCTGCTTCGGACTGCGAGGTCTTCCAGCACTCGTCGGACGCTCGTTCGCGGCAGTGGCGCTGCCGCCCGCACCTCCGCCAGCACTTGAGCGATCGTTGCTCGCGCGGTCTCCTCCCCCGCCACCACCTGGACGCTTGTTGTTCGCATTAGTTGCCGCGTTTGCTCCTGCTGCTGCTTGGCTTGCTCCTCTGCCGACACTGCGGTCCCGCCAGCCCGATGGATTGTTGTTGTTTGCCGCCGGAGCTGCGCCAGAGGTTGCCGAGCCAGCAGCCCCAGGTGCACGATTCCGATTCGCTGCAGAGTTCGAGTTGTTGTCGCGCGTGCTCGGGTCGCCAGAGTTTGGGCGATCGCTTCGTCGACCCGAGTCGCCTCTCGACGCCGACGACGAGTGGTGGTTGCGATTGCTGCGAGACGAGGCGCCACCGGCGGCTCCAGAAGCGCTGCTATCTTTTCGGTAGTTTGAGTCGCTGGTGCTGGAGGAGTGATGCGGCTGCTGCTGCTGCTGCTGGGATCGACTGCCACCGTCCCGGTCTCGGTGCGGACTGCCGCCATTATTCCCGCCGCCTTCAGCTGCTTGAGCTCCGGCGTCCGCGGCTGGGACAGGATCCTTCTTGATCTTCCACGGAAGCTGCTCCTCCGCCACGGTCTCCACGGTCTGCGTGCGGAACGAGACGGGCTCTTTGCCTGGCTCGTCGAACGCCCAGTCGCGCGGCTCGGGCTCCTTCATATAAAAAAGCAATACATCAGTCACTGCCTCGCAATCATACCCCAGCAAATAATCACATGTCGATTCGTACAATTTGCGTAAAGTACTCATGCTCGAGCGCTGCTTTCGCTGTGAGCCGCAGCTCAGGATCTGTGTGGAGACGAGAAGTCGGTCAGGATGCACTAGTCCAAGTTCCATGCAATCACCCAAGTCCATCAAACAAGCACACCAAGCAGCCCGCACCATACTCCAGAAGCCGCGAGATGAGATCGTAGAGCGCGGCGCCGCTTCGGCCGCTTCCAAACTTGACCGCGTTCTTGAGCTCCGACTGGGACGGGTACTTGCGCTCACGCCCCATCTGCACCACGTGGCTGTACTCCGGCAGGTTCTCCAGCCCTTCCCACGTCTGCGGCGACGGCAGCCCCAGCACTTTAAATATCTTGTCGAGCTGGTCTTTCTGGAACGGCGCGTTCGAGCCCTCGACCTCCTTGCCGCAAAAGAGCTCGCGCGTGTTGATGATCTCGGCGAAGATGCAGCCCACAGCCCAGAGATCCACTGCTTTTGTGTAGTGCTTGGCGCCGAGCAGCAGCTCGGGGGCTCGGTACCACAGCGTCACGACGACGCGCTCGACGTCCGAGAGCGCCTTGATCGGCTCCTTGTACAGTCGCGCGAGACCGAAATCTACAGTTCGACAGCGTAGTCATACAGAGTGTTAGCTCAGCACTTGCATGACACCGACCGCACTATTCTTACCAGCTAGCTTCACTTGACCGCGCTTGCGTCCGTGACCCACGACGAGGATGTTCTGCGGCTTCATGTCGCGATGCATGACCCACGCGTCGTGCATGTAGTCGACGCCCTTGAGGATCTGGTACATGAGCGACTTGCGCGCGTACTCGGAGAGCGGCTTCTGCTTGCTCTGCACGATGATGTCGTGCAGATCGTGGTCCGCGTACTCGAACACGAGCGCGAGCGTCTTCTCGCGCGGGTCCAGGTGCACGTCATGCAGGTGCACGACGTTGTCGTGGTGCAGTTCGCGCAGCAACTTGATCTCGCGCACGGTCGCACTCGAGAGCACGACGTCGTTCTTCCCCTCTTTGTGCGACTTGACGAGCTTGATCGCGAACGTCATGGGCTCCTCTTCGTCGGCAGTCGCGTTTGCGCCGCCCGCGCCTCCAGCGACCGCCGCGGCGTTAATCCCGCCGGCGCCTGTGCTGGGTCGCGGCAGCAGCGCGTTCGAGTACGCCTCGGCCTTGAACACCATGCCGTACGTGCCCTCGCCCACTTTCCCGACGATCCGGTACTTGTCCGTGAGGCTCTCGGGACGCCGCAGCGAAGAGCGACGCATTTTGTTTTCCGAAAGCCGCTTCTAGGTGGCAGGCGAGCTTCTCAAGCTGCTGAGTGGGCGTTCACGTAAGGAGCGCTCGTAGTCACCGAGCAGACCGGTCGCACGTCCGTCAACAGAGCTCTTCGGCTCTTCAGCTCTTCGCTTCCTATTCGAAGCGCATAGATTGTGTGCATGCTGGTGTAGTGGAGGAGTGCATTTTTGCAAGCAGATAGTGTGGACTACCTGACATTGGGAGGAACCGAGCAAAAGCACCTGACATCGAGATGCTCCTTTTATAATGTGGGCCACGCAGGACACCGAATATTCTGGGAATGACGTCATGTCCACAATTGCTGGACACTTTTGCACCAAGATCGAATGAGAGTTGACGAGTTCACTGGAGTCCGAGTGACAGCGATGAGTGGATGAACACTAGTGCTGGGCGAGGTTGATGCAGTCACCAAGGGCTTCAACCCTTGCAGAGGTGGAGTTGCCGTCCCTTTTCTCTCTCTCTTTCTCACTCGTTCGCAGCAGTTGGGCGACAACCGTGATGGAACCAAATCATTCTCCAACAGGATGAGTAGGGACCGGCGTCTTCCTGGAAGCGGATGTGTGGCGTGCATTCGGTGGAGTAGAGAGGAAGAAGTCCCAGCATTTGTCTTCCTGTCTGAGTTGGTGCACAAGTCGTGCTGGATAGTGGAAAACAATGCTGGCAGAAGTGGTTTTAGTATTGCATGCCCTTTTGAATCTGCTCGCAAGTGGTGCTGACGAAATGGGTTGTGTCTCAGACAGAAGCCCTTCTAATTGCATGTTCGCACATTGGAGCGATCAACTCTGCAAACGACCAGCACTCTCGTCTCGTTTCAGTTGTTTCTTTGCAGCAGCAGCCACGTCGAGCGCGTCGCGACAGCACAGCAAACATGCGAGGAGGTGTAGGTTAACTCAGGAAGTATTATACTCCGAATATTGCATCATCTTCAACATGGAGTGGCACACACGACCATCTCGTACAAAACCTGCATGAGTTTGAGCTCAGCTCATATATTATCCTGCATTCAGTATTTTACGCGTTATCTTCTGCTTGAATGCAGAATCACTCCCGTTTTTTATTTTCTTCTTTCCTTTTCTCTTTTGCGCACAACACAAACAAACACACAGACTCACTATCGGAAACAACAAGCAACGACAAGCAACGACTCAGAAGATGAAGTACCTGGAAGAGAACGCGCTCACGTGGCTCAACTCAGTGCTCGGCTCGTACGAGATCGGCGACCGCGTGCTCTGCAGCAAGATCGAGGCGTACTCGTGCAAGAAAGCCGGCAGCGACAAGAAGCTCGCGAAGAACCTCGAGCTGTACTACCAGCAGGAGCTCGAGGCGCTGTCGGCGTCCAAGGACGTGCTCTCGAGCTCGCCGCTCGGACCGCTTACGGCTCCCGCGACGCGCAAGCTGCTCATCAACCTCATCTCCACCATGAACGCGAGCTTCCCGGACTACGACTTCAGCACGGTCAAGCCCGAGCAGTTCTGCAAGGAGCTCGACTACCGGCTCGCGATCCAGCGCATCAACCACGACCTGGCGGAGCTCATCGACGCCGAGAGCAACGGCTTTGTCGAGAAGATGTGGGAAGCCATCGCAGAGACGATCAAGCTCGAGGAGTGCGAGGTGTACAGCTACATCCCGGACATGGACTCGGATCCTTTCTCGGACGGCACATTGTGCGTGCCTCTTGTCTATCGTTTTGTTTTGTTTTGTTGTTTGATGATGGGAGACTTGCGCTGACGAGTGTGCACTGCTTTGTGTTGTCATGCCGGTTTGGACGAATGCAGGTGGTCGTTCAACTACTTCTTCTACAACAGGAATCAAAAGAAGATCTTGTACTTCACGTGCATGTCCAAGGGGTACGTTTCACGAGTTGGATCGCTGCTGGTGGTGAAAACGTCTTCGTCTGATGTGCACATTATTCCTTTTTGCAGACTGTCCTATGACCAAGATCTAGACGACGACGAAATGATGGAAGACTCGGAGATGTTCGATGAAGACGCAGACGAGAGCGTGGAAGACTACTTTGGCATGTCCCCGGACTGGTACGTTTCTTGCTTGTGCTTTTGTCTGGCCAAGCGACGCGTGTGTCCCACTCTGTGCTCACTGTTCTTGCGTGATCGCTGTCACTGACTATCCGTACAGGGAAGATGGCGCGTAAATTAGGCTTAGCAACACCACGACACACACAACAACAACAACTCGCAAGCAACAGCTCTGCGACAAGTGCACTGCCATTGGTGCGGTTGGTGGATTGATTCCCCTAGCGCTTTCCTGTCTCGATAGGCGATAGCGGTCTCACCAGTGCTCTCTGCTTTGTGTTGGCAGTTTTGCGCGCTGGACGCTCCCCTCATGCGCTTGCTAGTTCTCGGGGATCCAAACGACCCTGCGAATGAGCGCCATGCCGGAAGGCAGAGCCAGCCGTCCCTCTCTCTCGAATATATCATGTATCTCACTCTCTCGCCCGCGCTCCCAGGTTTCGTTCCCCTTGCTCCTCATCTCAGTGGTAAATGTGCATGTCAACATCGGCTTTGCTGTGTGATTTCTCGGTAATATTGGACGTTGACTGATTATCGGCCACCCACTCATCGGTAACGCAGTGGCTCTCGCACAGATAAAGTGTTGGAGACGCCTGCAATGCCTCCGATCTTGGGCTCACTCCGCTTTTGCACCTCAAATTTCCGCATTGGAGTTCCTGTCACCACTTGTGACGGTGCCGACGCTGGAGGAGGAAGTCCTGCCCTTCGTGGAGACGCACCACCGGTCGCGGCAGCTTGAGTTCGATGCAACGAAGGCGCTCGCGGTGAGAATGACGTACTCGGTCTCTTGCCCACGATCCCAGAACCACTGCCAGCGTTTGGGGCTGACGGCTTCTGCGATCGCGCTGGCGTGCAGATCGAAGCAGATTGCGCTCGTGCGCGCGGACTTGGTGAAGGTGACGTCAGCATGCGACCATCGTTGGCGCTTGGTACACGCGCTCCTCCTGGCGAACGCATCATCCTCAGCGTCGATCCGCTGCTGTGCTGTTGCGAGAACTCGTGTCCGTCAGCTTTGACGGATGCCGGTGAAGATCGTGCATCAGGATTATCTTTGTCGTCACCTTCCAGAGTTTGGTTATCTGCTTCGACCGGATGCAGAGACTTTAGGTGAGTGACCTGGTCCATCAGCGTCGCCTTGGATTTGCTCTCCTTGGCGAGCTGCTGCTGTAATCATCGGATATCGTTCAGGTAGTGGCGCGCGGAGTTCTGGAAATGCCTCTCGCTGCGCTGGTCGTCTGATTTGCTGTTGGTGTGAGTCAAATGATCGCCTCTCTCGCAACTCTCTGCTGAGTTCGTCCGTGGAGTCTGCCGCCGAATCGCCACTTCATGGTAGTTCTCGAAAGCTTCCTCTTCGTCCTCGCAGTTTTGCAGAGTGCGACTTTTTTGTTTGCTCGAAGATCCAAGGACACCCATGCCGGCAGCTATCGACTCTGGTCCACCACTCTCTGGTGATTGTTCTTCAAGCTCTACCATGTGAGGAAAGGAGAGAGAGCCACTGCGGCTGCGCGGTGGTACGGCGCCGAGAGCGCTCGGATCTTCGCCTCGCGCTTCCTTTGCGCCGCGGACTCGGTTTGCTTCTGCAGACTGTTCCATTTGAGCATGTAGAAGGTCTTCTCCTGGCTCAGCTTGCTCATGTCCGCCTCCAGCTGCTTGATCTGCTGCTGAAGCTGCGCGGCTTCGTTGCGAAGCATCAGGTTCGCTGTCTTGTGGCGCCGGTGCAGCATTTGCTCACGCTCTTGGTTCGCGCCGTGGGTCTGCTGCTGCATCTCAAGAAGCGATTGCAGCTTGAGGAGCGTCTGTTTGAGCGCGACATTTTCCTTGTGGACATGGTCGCTCGCGTGCTGTCCGTGCAGGTTTGCGAGAGCATTCGCCTTCGTCTCGACGGAGATGGACCCCGAATGATCGACAAGCTGATGCACCAGCTGGGTCTGCGCTCGCTGGAGCTGCGCGTGGACATCGTGCTGCTGAAGACTCGTTTGGAGCTCCAGGTGCAAGGTTTCAGCGGCGTAACTCTCGAAGAAGTACGCGTGCGAGAAGTCGATCAGTGGACGGCGCTGGAGAACGGACAGCAGAGCGTTTGTATGCGTAGCAGGGAGTGCTGGGTCCGATGAGCCTGTTCTGCTTCTGTTGCTGCCGCGATGGTGCTGTTCTTCCTCGACAGCACCTTCAGAGACCTCGAACCCGTTCTTGAGCAAAAGTTCTGCCAACTAGAGCTTCGCGCGCAAGAAGTTGAGCTCGCAGTCGTAGATATCGCAGACAACCTGCATGCGGTCGATCGCCATCACAGTAGATGTCGCGGAGGAAGAGGTCTCTTTGAGACTCGGGAGGCTCTCGCGCTCCTGCTTGCGGACAAACACGCTCGAGACGCGCAGCATGTGGCGCTCCACGGTCTCAAGATCCGCCTTTGCAGCAGGGAAACGGATTCTCGGTCCGCACTTTCGCCCCCTCCTTCGTCTTCTCCTGCTCCTCGTCCGTTCGAACCTGAAGCTCCAGGAGAGCCACGGTGGAGGCTTGAATCCCGAGGGCTCTCTACGACCACCACAACGTAGTCATTCTGGCGCTTCTCGACTCGCCACTGGGGTGCGGACGAGCGAAGCGGTTGTGAAGATGCGGAGCCCTGAGCCGTCTTCTGACGGGTAGCCGCATTGGGTTGTCTCCCAGTTGCGCTGTTGTTGCCTCTGCAAGCAGTAGAACCTTCACAACCACTCTGTCGCGCGAGAACGACGAAGTGGAAATAGTTGAGCAGCCGCAGCAAACGAAGGCGCTTGGCTCGACATGCAACGATGCGCAGCAAGTAGAGCACCGAGATCGTCTCGGGACTCACGAGTTCGTCGACGTCAGTGTCTGCACTCGGCGACAACAAGAGCAGCTGCTTATCTTGTTTGCTGTCTTGATCCGCGCCAGCCATTCGCTTGGAGCTTGATGGCCGACTCGCCACGCTCTCGTTGCTGCTGCGCAACTCCACTTGTGCGCGATCAAAGTGGCTGCGCGCAAGCGCGTCCACGCGAATGCGCAAGTACTCCTTGTCGCTCACTCGCACGAGCTCCCACTCGTTCCTTAGCAGCGAGTCGTCGTCGGACTCGTGCGACGCTGAGCTTGATACTGAACTTGACACTGAGGCTCTCGAGCCACCACCAACTCCGTGGGCTTCTCGGCGATTGCTGCTGCACTCGAGCACGTCCAGCTGGTGGACGTCCCAACGCGACTCCATGCGCATCTGGGCGTAGAACGGCTGCGTCTGCTCTGACAACAGCAGCATGTGGGTATCACCACTGCTGCTTTCAGCCTCGACTTGCTCAGCGTCAGAGTCTGCGGAGGTCGCTGCTGTCAGCTCCAAGTCGATCGCCATAGCTCTCATGGTCTGACCAAAGAGCTCGTCGACCAGGACTTTGAGCGCTACAATGTCCAAGCCGCTGACTCCACCACCACCAGATTCCATTCTCGAGGAGCTGCTCATTGGCGAAGAGGAATGAAACGACTCAAGGTGAAGCTGATGACGCTGTAGGAGCTTTGAAAGCTCGGTCTCCAGTTGGGTCGACGAGAGCACCAACAGAGGACAGTGCAGCGCTGCTGCTACTCCCATCATTGTACCAGACACCGCACTGAGGTTCATGATCTTCTCGACCATTGTCAGCGTGCTCACGGCCGCGTTCTTGGCTCTCTGTTGGTGGAAGAGCGCGAGCATGCGCTTGCGCACGTGGTACCGGTGGCTCGCGCAGAGCCACTTCATGCGCACAAAGAGCCGCTCGAACGGCAGCGAGACCGTGAGCTTTGCGTGCGTGAAGCGAATGAGCGTCTCCATATCTTCTGGTTGGATCACGTGGAGCGATCGGTGGTGATTTGAGCCGCTGATGCTCGTTGGGTCGCCTGTGATCCCAACAGCGTGGCTCAGTCGGTGCTGGTTGTGCGTCGCCTCGGCCAGAACCTTCCCTGCCATGTGGTGGCACGACGTCTGCTGCTTTCTCTGAGGCTCCCTGTCAACACGGTGAGCATGTCGCTTTCTTGAGAGCAGCAGCTGGCTCATGCTTGCTTGTTGTGCGCAATGAGGCGAGCCACCATCGCGTGCTGGTTCTGCTTCTCTGTCGGAGACTCAACGACACCATTGGCACCTAAAGAGCGATACCCGTGGGTCTGGGCGATCTCCTGCCACCTGCGTGCTCTCCTGTGCGTCATCTCGCGCAGCATCACGAGTCCGCTCTGCGCCAGCGCCAGAGCTGTCGGCGTCTGAGCCATCGACTGACTGTCCGATCGCCATCGCGTACGCGAGGAACTTCTTCCACTCGATCGAGAAGTTCTAAAGACCCAGAGACACACCAGAGGCGTTAGGTGGAGCTGGCCGATGCAAAATGCAAGCAGTCAAGCGCAAGCTTGTTTTATTCTGACGGTGTTCCTACCTGTGCGACGCGCTCGAGGCGCTCTTGAGCAGCGTCGATCTCGCTTTGATGTGCGCGTTCGTGGCGGGCGAGCAGCAGGGGGAACGAACCACACTCTCGGCGCGCTGGCGACAGCTCGTGGCGTCGGAGACCCCTCATGCGAGTGCCATGGCGAGAGCGCGACTTGGCAGATCGTAGTTGTATCGTGCGGCACCAGTCTTCCGCCAGACACTTGAGAGATCCGCCTAGCATACTGCAATCGTCAACCACAAGCGATAAACATTCAAAACTGATGTTGTTGTCGACGAAGTATTTCGCGATTTCGATCTGCTACAGGTCGCCGAGCGAGTAGAAGCGGCAGTTGGACGGGTGGTAGTGCTTGGCGTGGAACGCGCGCAGCTCCTCGTAGGTCAGATCCGGGATGTTGATGCTGTCCGACACGTCCCTCTTCATCTCGTTCAGCACGAACATCACGGCGAACACCTTGCTCGCGTCCTTGGCGTCGATGTGCAGGTGCTTGGCCTTGGTCGCCACGTGCTTGCGCTCTGGGGACGTCGCAGCAGCGGTGGCGGCGCTGGAGAGCAGTCTGCGCGGTCCATTAGCCGCCATCCGCGTGCCGAGAGTCCGCGGAGCATGAGCAGCATGCTCTTCCTTCTTGCCTCGTCTTCGTGATGATGCTCGATGAGATCGAATGCTGGTGAATTTCGGTGCAATCGCGACAGTGACTTGGGCAGTAGAGATAGGGCAGGGACCTCTCGTTACGGTCTTGACACAAAAATGGGAATCGTCCCGTGTTGAAAGCAGCCAGCTGATGGACTTTCGGTGTCCGCTAAAGTGCGACGCACTTAAGCGATGACGCGCGGTCGTGTCAGCTGCGTCATTCCTTCCACGTCACATTCGCAACAGCACCTTCATCGACAGAAATGGCGATGCGCTTGGTGCTGCGCAACGGCGCGAAGCTGCTGCTGGGCACGACGGCGGCCGGCTCGGCGGGCGTGACGTACCAGTCGCAGAACGACGAGGGCTTCCGGCGCTCACTGTACTTCTGGCGCAAGGCGTTCCCCATCTACCTGCACTACCGCGTGGCGCAGCTCTACATGGAGCAGCGCGGGCTGCCAGAGGAAGAGCAGGACGCCGAGTACGACCGGCTGCACGAGCGGTTCGCGCCCGAGGTGTTCGACATCGTGCTGGAGCTCAAGGGCTTCTACATCAAGCTGGCGCAGGTGGGCTCGACGCGACCCGATTTCCTCGCCAAGCCGTACCTGGAGCGCGCCGCGACGCTGCAGGACGACGCGCCGTCCAAGCCAATCGAAGAGATCATCGCGATCATCGAGCAGTCGTATGGCAAGTCCGCGGACGAGGTGTTTGACTGCATCGACCCCAAGCCGCTGGGCGTTGCGTCGATCGGCCAGGCGCATCGCGCCGTGCTCAAGGACGGCACGGAAGTGGCGGTGAAAGTGCAGCACCCGGACGCCGAGGGCTTCTTCCGGTGGGACATCAAGACGATCCAGGACTTCTGCCGGCTGTTCCAGCCCGCGCACCTGCCGTACCTCGAAGAGGTCGAGAAGCAGTTCATGACCGAGTTCGACTACGCGGAGGAAGCCAAGAACCTCGACAAAGTGCGCGCGAACATCGCCAAGAGTCCGTACGCCAAGCAGATCGCGATCCCCGAGCCGATCGTGCCGCTGTGCACGAAAGAGGTGCTCGTGATGGAGTTCTTAAAGGGCAAGAAGCTCCTGGACGGCATCCACGACCACCTCGCGGCGATCGCAGCGGACAAGGGTGTGACCGTGCAGTTCCTCAAGGACGACCAGGAGCGGAAAGACAAGGAGCGCGCGGCGCTCGGGCTCGACATCGAGTCGGGTCCGAACGCGACCCAGCTGCGCTTGTACGCGACGACGCTCGCCGCGAAGCGCTTGGCGCGCCGCGTGGGACGCTTTGCGTACGACTACACGTGGGGCTTTGTGGCGCCAAAGCAGTGGGAGCCAGAGAAGAGCTACCAGATCCTCAACATCCCCGAGGTGCTCAAGCTCGTCATGGACGTGCACGGGTACGAGATCTTTGTCGACGGCTCGTTCAACGGCGACCCGCACCCGGGCAATATCTTATTACTGGACGACGGACGCCTCGGACTGATCGACTATGGCCAGGTGAAGCACATCAGCAAGGAGCACCGACTGAACCTCGCGAAGCTCATCGTCGCGCTCGCCGAGGGCACGCGGGAAGACATCATCCGCGTGCTCACGCAGGACATGGGTGTGCGCACTGTGAACAACAACCCGTACTACCTGGAGAAGCAGGCGCGTCTGATGATCGACAACGACGACCGCAGCATCACCGAAGGCATGAACGCGCAGGCGTTCGTCGAGTACCTGGACACGTAAGTGATTGTCTGGTTTTGTGGAACTGTTGGTCGGCCAGAGTCGCAACCTAATTGATTGTCTATTGTGTTTCATTGCGCACAGGATTGACCGCATCGAGTACATGCCGGACGACTACGTGATGGCGTTCCGCACGTCGCTGCTGCTGCGCGGCTTCAGCTACCTGATGCACTACAAGTTTTCCCACGCGCAGAGCTGGAAGGACGTGGCCAAGCAGGTGCTCGCGGAGGAAGGAGGCGTCGTGGAAGGAGAAAGCGCTTGAGGGGTGTGAGTTGCGGTGAAATGGGTGGAACGAAGGGGGAGCGATGACAGACTTAGAGATGCATGGCATACACACTTGGAGGCAAACAGCAAACGCCGCTTGTAGAGATGATGATGGTGATGGAAATGAGGATGAGTGCCTCGTAGATGGATAGAGTTTTTGGTTTGGCTTTTGCTCTTGCAAATAGAAAGTTACAGTGTTCCAGAGCATCGGCTTTGCTTGATGAGTGAAGGGGCGAGTGAGTGGTGATATGGGAGGTGTAGCCATGTTGGCCACCTACCTCAGGTCGAGGAAGTTGGATATGCCGCGTCGCGTGAATGGAACTGTTTGCAGGTGCTTTCTGCCAAAAATGAGAGATCTCAGCCACAAAGCGCAGCCATTCTGCTGGCTGCACACGCACAATCTCAGACAGCAGGCGCCTGTAACGAGTTTGTGGTTGGAGAAGGGTCGATCTCTCGCTACAGCCTTCAGGTTGATCACAATCGCCATCTTCACTTGGAGCAGGCAACAGCGCAGCAGAGCCAGACAGATAGGTGGCCGTCGCCAGGGAAACGAATCCATTCCGCCAGCTCAAGATGCGGTTCTTCGACTCGAACGCTGTGTTGGCAGCTCCAACGCTGCTGGGAGTGCCCGCCACTTCCCAGCACAGTGAGCTCACTGCAGTCGTTGTGCTGCCATCGTCTTCATCTTCAAATTGGTCGTCGCTGTTCACAATGAAGAAGAAGAAGAAACGCTGGAACCGAGAGCAGAGCGAGCAAGCTGGCGCTCTCCAGATACAGAGATCGCAACAAAGAACAGCAACAGCAGAAGCAGGTCGCGAGAGCGAGGACAACTCGTCCAATCATCGAGCGAAAGCCCAACAAGAAAGACGAGGACATCGTGAAGGAGAAGCACGCGAGGATGCAGCTCACGCACAACGAAGTTCGCATCCAAATCGCGCAGCTTGTGCCCTGGTACGCGTGAGTTGGGAGAGTGAGGAGGAGTGAGCATTAGTGCGCGCATGCGTGTGAACGTGAGAAGTAAATCTACATGTAAGTGGGGAGGAGCTTGGAATATGTGGAATATACGAACCGTTTGTGGAATGTGTCAAGTCTGAGCGACTGCTCCTCAAGTGGCAGGCAGTAAAGTGTTCGGCACTGGCAATGGGATCGAAGAACGCGGTGCTTTACGAGGCGTCTCAAGCGGCTGAAAGAGAGCGACGCAGAGAGGATGCAGAAGCCGTGAGGTAGTGGTCGCGGAAGGAGGCGAACTGACGGAAGTAGCGATTCCTGTTCAGGCACATGTCGCCAATCTCGAGCCGATCGCTTCGTTCGCAAATACTCTCCACCTTCCCGACTCGGAGATCGCGAGCTCCATGATCGCTGCGAAGATGGACCAAAAGCGGTGAAAACGTTGAGATCCGAGTGCATGATGTTCTCGCTGTCAGATTTGAGGAGTGCTTCGAGCGAGTTTGGAGCGACAAAGGAGCGAGATCGCGCTTGACTGTTGAGGACGACTTCGTGGACGCGAACGACGAGGACAAGCCACGCCACAAGGAACGCAAGAGAAGCAGGAGAACCAAGAGAGGCAGAAGCCCAAGTCCTACGGTTCGTTCAACGAGCACTACCTTTGCATTTGTCGCGTTGCTCGGGAACGTCGTTAAGCTTCAGCCACGGGATGCGTGCTTGTCTGGTTCTTGCGTTTGCTCTGCTCGCTCGTGTTCCTGATACTGATGTGATTGATGCGTGGTCGCGGTTTGCTTGTTCAGCTGCTTGCTTGCGTTCGTATGGCAGCGCGTGGGGCACACAGAAGACGCTGGCGATGCAGCGGAAAGCCAGGTCCCAGCACGCGGAGGGAGTCGCAGGAAGTGACGAGTGCAATCTGCATGAGGGAGTCCAACTCTCAGTTTTCCTATAAATACAATTGCAGCACAAAAGTGCAAAAATCACGACACTCTCAAACAGAAGAGACTCTCGACACTCAAAAATCAACCGAAAAAGTGCAAAAATGGCAGAGCAGAATGGAGCACGCGCATTGACGCCGACCGCGCTCTCGATCGACACGATCGGCCGCGGTGACGACGACGCGCTAGCAGCGTCGATAGAGACAGAAGCAGACGCGCCCGCAGATGGCGAGTTTGACGGCAGCGAGCTGGCGGCGCTGGCGTCCTTTAACCTGCCGGCGTCGCCCGTGCGGAGTCCTGCAGGTGCGGAAAGCAACATGTCGGTGTGGGTGGAGGAGACCACGGACGGCGAGCAGCGCGTGCACGTGGCGCTCGCTGACGCGTCCGTGCCGCCACTCGTAGATGGAAGAAGCTCTGTCGCAAGCGTCGCGCACAGTACTAGCAGCGCTGGTGGATCCACGTCGTCTGCTTATGTGTCGTCGTCGACATCCCCATCGGGTTCGCCGTCAACGTCTTCTTTCGACACGAGTCTGTCGACGAGCACGCACTCGAGCGAGATGCTGGACTTCCCGCTGGTGCTGTGTGACAGCAAGGGCAGCGGCATCGAGCGCCACGGCGGCGTGAAGGGGACGTCGTCGGCGATCGTGCCGTTCCAGAAGCTGCAGATGGACACGAACCTGAACCAGACGCTGCTGCCGTACAAGTCTTCGCCAGGCGGTGGTGAGAATGGCGGTGGTGGAGGAGCAGCACTAGCAGGAGCAAGCCCGTTGGCTAGCGGCTCGTCGCCATCGTCGTCGTCTCGAGCTATGGCCAAGTCGTTCGCATGGGAGTCCGAGACGGACGCGCTCATGTCGAATGAGTTTATGAACGCGCTGCGGCTCGGCGACCTGCGACCACAAGAGCCGCAGCTGTCGGTGCGGCTGCGAGGGAGCCGCGTGGAGCTGGCGTCGGCGTCCGAGGAAGAAGACGTGGACTTCATGGGACCCGCGGAGAACATCAAGAAGCTCTTCAAGCTGCCGTACTCGCAGGCGCGGGTCTCGCTCGCGGTGCATCGCGTCGGGAGTACGCTCGTTGTCGACGGTGAGCTCCAGGACTCGGATCTCCCCGCGGGCTTTGAAGATTTCCCGCAAGAGACGATGACGATCCAGCAGTCGGACGAGACGACGCAGAACCTGCTGTATGAGAAGTTCATCTACGAAAGCGCGATCCAGGGGCGACTGACACCTGATGAAGGAGTCAGCCACAGTGAAGACCAGGGGCTGCTGACACCGGCATTGGAACAGCAAACGACAAAGTCGAAGAGCAGCAGCAAGAAGAGCCAGAAGAAAGCAAAGAAACGAGCGGCGGCAGCGCAGAAAGCAGCAGCAGCTCCTGCGCTTGCCGGTGAAGAATTCCAAAGCGGTGGCAGCACAGAGGCTGGGTATGCGATCCCTGGTAGCTCCTGGATAGGATCTGCCGTGGAGGCATCCATGGACAATTTGAGCCAGCCTGCAGGAGCAGCGCGGCAAGGCGGTGTGCCTGTGAAGAGCAAGCAGCAGCAAAAGAAGGCGACAGCATCGTCCTCAGCGTCAGCGTCGTACAGCAGTCCGTCTGACCACCGCACCGAGTCGCACCAGCCGCCGTACAGCCAAGCCTTCCAGCGCATCTTGAAATGGAAGTTCCACGATCTGAAAATGGTGCGTTCCTCCCTGTGTGTCTCTCTTACGGTCTGCAGACTCCCTCATTATGCTTACGTGTGTGCGATTATGCTCTGCTATTGTCTCTGCAGATCCTAGGAAGCCAAGTGCTGCTCTTCAGCAACAAGGAGCACCCTGCGGTGTCGCTGAAGCTGCACGACATGGACAAGGATCTCTCGCTCTGCACAGTGCTGGACTACTACTTGGACAACGTGATCGCCAACATCCCCGAGCTCGCGATCTGCATGCACTCGAAAGGCTTGGTGCGCGGGTACAAATTGGTGGAGACGCGCCAGATCCCGTACATGTCGGGCACGGGGCGTCCGCTCTTTGACATCCAGGACGTGAGCATGAACGCGTCGATGCTGCTGAAATTCCTCCAAGAGAACTGCTCGCGACCAAATGGGACGTACTGGCTGTATCGCAAAGAGGGCGAGAACTCGCTTCGCCTCTACGACGTGAACGTGCTCTCGCAGGGCAAGCAGCTCAAGTGGAAGTACATGATGGCGATGCTGTGCTACCGATTCGCGTCGCGCGCGTCTCGCTTAGTGTACTCGCTAGCAAGCGAGACGCCGCGTCTGCAGCGCCAACTGCAGCAGCGGCAGCGGGAGCTTTTGAGTACGTGCATGAAGCTGCTGAATGAGATCTCCCAGGCGGGTGGGTCTGCTCACAGCTCGATCTGCTCTTCTGTGAGCGAGCAGCTCGCTGACACGTACCTCCGAGAGTGCGATCAGGTGAATAAAGAGCCGAGGACGAAAGATAGCAGCTCTACGTCATTTGGGAAGCCTGGAGATGGTACCGATAACGACGACGACGAGCTCAAGACGATGGTGGACTCGCTGCAGAAGGCGAAGGAATACCTGTTGGAGAGTATCCGGTCGTTTGAAGAGTGCATGGTGGATGTCCCTGACCACGATGTCGCTTCTTCTCTTCCTCATGAGGATGAGAATAGTCTTGAAAGTGGCGGCGAAGCTGGCACAGATCTACAAGAAGAAGCGGATGGCGGTGAGGAAATGGACTCGTTCATGGAGGAAGAGCGCACTCGGTTGCAGCTCAAGTTCAGCTCTGCGTGTCTGCAGCTCAGCCAAGTGTTTGCGAAGAATGAGAACTGGCAAGATGCCGTAGCGTCGATCATTGACAGCTGCAAGTTTTTACCACTGAACGCGATCCCGATCGATGTCGTGCCGTTTTCGTCCACTTCGGTCAAGAACAACCAAATTCACGATTTGCTCGAGAAACTCGACTTTGACGGGATCGGCGGTGCGAGATTCGACGGTTCAGGCGGGATGTTCATTTGCTCAAAGGCGAGTGAGCTGCGATGCCGCGTGCTGGAGCTTGTTGGGGATATCGCGGCGCAGCTTCCGGTGGAGATCGAGCAAGCCCTGCAGGCTCTGTACAGCATTGTCAGTGGGGAGAAACGAGAGTTGCTCTCGGAGATCACGGACTCTGCGAGACGAAGCCATTGGGTCGAGCAGCTCCAACAACAGCAAGCAGTCGGGGTGAGGAAGGATCCTGCGTCGAGTCAGTGGGAAGAGCTCCTCGCACTATCCTTCAATGCGTACTTGCGAGCGCTCTCGCCGTGCGTCGACTCGGAGCTGTACTTGTAAGTTTATCGCTGGCTGTTGTTTCTATTGTGCGGAAATGGTTTGTTAACCGGAGCTGGAAATGTGCGTCTATGTGCGCAGCCTCTTGATGAAGAAGCTCGGGAACGCCAGCAATGAGCTCGGCAAGTACTTTCTCGGAAACCAGCGAGACTACATGGAGGCGTTCCGGTGGTTTGAGCGCGGCTGCAAGATCTTCAGCGAAATTGAAGGTGCGTTATGATCACACTGGAGGGACGTTGTGCATGTCGCTACGAATATGGGATACCGAAAGTGGCTAACAAGTCGACTTGTGTCCTTCGCAGATGGGATCAACGTCGCGCTGTTGTATGCGAACCTTGCTCACTTGCACAAGATCCTCGCACAGGGGAAGACTGCGCAGGCGCGACTGCCCCACTACAAGTCGGCGATTCAGCTTTGCAACGACGCGCTCCAGCAACTGAAGCAGAACAAAGCCGAGCTGGAGCTGCACCGCAAAGTGAAGGGCGAGCTGGCGTTGACGTATTTGGTGTGGGCGGTGAACATGGCAAACGATTTCTTCAACGAGCATCAAAGCAGCGCTGCGCTCTCCAGAGACGGCGATGAACACCCGGTGGGCGACGCAGTCCGTGACGCGAGGAAGCAGCGCGAGAACCAGGTGCACAAGACGTTCAACAAGGCGCTGTCGCTGTACATCGAGCTCGAAGATCGCAAGCAAGTGGCGTCGACGCACTACCAGATGGCGTCTTTCTACAACCGCGCGATCTCGCGCGAGCTCCAGGACGAGAAGCAGACATTGTCAGCAACAACTGGAACTGACGGCAGCGACGCGGACAAGTCTCCGTCATTCAGTGCGGCAGCTGCACTGAAAAGCCGCATGGAGATTGCGAGACGGCACTACGAGAAAGCGCTGGCGTACTTCGGGAAGGTCGAAGTGGGGAAAACGTTCGTGCTCATCCACCAGGAGCTCGCGGATCTGTACACCATGGGCGGGCGTCTCGAAGACATTGAGCACGCGTTGCTGATCATGCTCAACACGTACGACGCGTTCAACAACCCGGCGGTCTTTGATTCTCCCCACCACAAGCAGCAGCCCCAGCACCAACAAGAGCAAGAGCGTGCTGCGATGCTGCTGCTCGCTAGTGAGGTCGTCGCCAAGGTGAAGCTGATCCTGCACCAGCTGATTCGCCTGAGCAGCCAAACGTCAGCATCTGCGAAAGCCAAGAAGCTCGACATGTTCAAGAAAATGTACAAAGAGGTGATCTACTACGACGGTCACAAGGCGGGGAGCATCGTGCCGATGCTCGGCACTCTGCGCTCCATGTACCTACTCTAGAGCGTACAAGTGGACGTGGGCGTCGCCGTCAGCGCTCCGTTGGATGGACGATCGCTGCACGAGCTGGTCGAGGTACACCATGTTGGACGCCCCGAGCTCGTTGATGACAGTCGTTTGCGTGCGTCCTTTGGAGATGCGACCCGTGTACTCGGAGTAGAAGGAATCGTCTTTGTCGCTGTTGGCGGCGCCGTCCAAGGAGCGGAGCGCGATGCTTCGCGGCCAGCTGGTGAAAATGAGAGCGAGAGAGAAGACAAATGCAGTGGTGTTAGTCTAACTGCGAGCCAATTCGCCATGTCCTGCGAAGCCAAGCAGCACAAAGCCAACCTCAAGTGCGAACTCGGTCTCCCACCAACGAGAACCTCGCGCACGAACGACGCAAGCGCGACCACGTTGGAGTTCGACTCGTACCAGTACAGGTACCTACAGCGTGGAAGACACCAAGCAACCAAGTACTGTCAAGCATCCAAACCTGTAGCGAATGGCAGGATTTGAACTCACGCACTTGGAATCGACAGCGATGCCATCCAGACGCGTCATCGAGGACATCGTGAGTACTTTGCGCGCTGCCATCATCGGTCCGACTTTGCTGTCGTGCTTGTTTGTGTTTGCTGCTGATTCTACCGCGTTGCTCGAGCTGTTTTGCAGCATCGTTGCTTGGTAGATGCGTCCCGTTTTCTCGGTGAAGTAGAGCGCTCGGTTCGCGGCGTCGAGTACGATCCCACGCGGGGACTCGAGCCCTTGAAGAAGGATCTCGGGCTTGCGGGGAGCTCCCGTTGCGAGAGTCTGGGTCAACGGAATGCGAGCGATGACGCCTTTCGATTCGAGCGAGAAATAGAGCCACGACGATGCTGGGGACGACTCGTTCACTTTGCCGAGCGCCAGACCGCGCACGCTCCAGGCTTTCTCAAAAACTACCTCGATCCGAGTCGACGCCAGGTGCGAGCGGTAGATCTTGCCGTCCGCCGAGTTGGACCAGTAGAGCCACTCTTCTGGTTTGCCACCAGCAGGGCTCTCTGGACTCGAGTTGTCGTTCACAGCGAGCGCGTGAGGTGAAATGGACGTCGTGTGGACTTCCAAGCGCTCGACGATGGGGACGCGTACCCGGAGGCGCGCATTTCGCCGTAGTTTGGCGCAAACCCCTGCATGGCGCCGCTGGCGGTTGTGATTCTGCAGTCGCTGGCTTTCACGAAGTCAGTCAGTTCGCCATTCTCAGAGCTGCTCGGCGATGGTGAAGAGTAGTATCGGAGCGGCAGCCTGACGAGGCACTCGACCATTTCCGGAGACCAGCTCAGCACGCTCGCGCACTTGGTGCCCTTGACGAGCAGCTCAACAATGTTGGACTGCGAGCTGCCAAAGTTCACGCCAAACCACTTGACGTGCACCAGTGCGCCGACCAGGATCTGAGCTGTCTGAGTATTACTATTCGCAGCGCCATCGAGGACCGACGATGACGAGGAGCGCTTGATGCTGCGGCCGTCGCTCCAGTAGAGAATCCCCGTGCGCTGGTGGAGCGTCATGGCGACGAAGCGCGCGTACTCGGTCGACTTTTCCAGCTCGCTGATGCTCTTGTCGACGTTGTTGAGCGCGAAGATCGAGCCATTGCTCTGCTGCCGGTAGTACACGGTGGACGAGAACTAGCGAGCGCACAACAGCAAATGATGGCAAGTCGCAAGGTGACGTGGTGAGAGGAGGTGGTTATCCGCGCAACGCACAAGGAACGTAAAGCTTCTCCCGTACGCCTGCGGATGCGAGGACGTGGCGGGGAGACACTGCTGGCAGGAGAGCGACAGCAAGTGGCAGCCGAAGCGCAGCGCGGCATTGGCGATCAGAGCCTTGTGGAGAGCTCATGGAGATACGGACTTCTGTCTGCACTGCCTGCAAGCGAGCCCCTGTTGCGTCTGTTTGGACGACGGGAAGAGTCGTCCGCTCATTGCGTGTGGTGACTGGTGA
>JAASFO010000352.1:0-24476 GCA_023333815.1 Globisporangium recalcitrans
ATCTCGCTCAGCAGTGTCTTCTCTCGCCGCTTCAAGTTGTCATTCACCTGCGCAATCCTCTCAAGTTGTTAATGGTTGAACCAGACTGCGCACACAGACATCCCAAATTACCTCTTGGAGATGCTCGGAATTGCGATCCCGCATAGCTGTCTCTCGCTGCGACGCCTGGAGCTGCTTGTCCTTTTCGTGCAAGGCAACTTGCATGATCTCTATTCGCTCTTTGCGCTTGGTCAGCTCACTCTCGAGCTCAAATATGCGCTTCTCGTAGGTGTTTGTGTCGCTCTCGGCGCCGATCTGCAACGCCGTCACCTGGGACTCCAAGTGCTGGGGCTGCTCCTTCAGTCGCCCATTGAGCTCCAGCTGGTCGTGGTAGCTTGCTTTCGAAGCTTTCTGCTGGGCTTTTGCCTCCGAGAGTGCGCGGTCACAGTCTTCGATCATGGACGTCTGCCGCACGGTCGTGGCGAGCAGCTTCTGCACCTGAGCCTCCAGCTCCGACACCTCAGACGCAAGCTTCTTGTTCTCGTTGTGCGATCGGTCCAGCTCCTGTCTGCAGTCCTGCTGTTCTGCGAGAACTTCCTGGCGTGCCTGGCGCACCTGCTCGCGCCAGTGCTCTTCCAGCCGCTGCTGCTTGGCTACAAACGCGTCCTGGTCGCGCTCCAGCTTTCGTATTCGGTCTACAAGAGTGGTCTGCTTGGCTCGGAATGACTCGATCTGTTGCGCGTGAGCGTGTTCCATGTCCTGGGTTGCTGCCTCCAAGTGATCGCGTTGCGTCTCGACATGCACGAGGTCGTCGTGGGTCGCTTTGAGCTGCTGGCGCTTCTTGTGGCAAATGTCTTCGAGGCTCCGAAGGCGCTCTTCCAGCAGCTTGAAGCTCTGCAAAAGTCCGACATTTTCCTGCTCGACGCCTCTTAAAGAGCCAATTTCCCGCCGCAGCTCTTCGTTTTCCTTGGCTTGATCCGCCGCGAGAAGCTCCAGTCGCTCGTTGTGGTGACGAAGCTGCTCGACGTGGGCTCTCTGGGCTCGCAAGCGTTGCACAGACTGCTTGATCTCGCTCAGTTCAGTTTGAGAGTCTCCATATGTAGCGGCGGATGGCAATGCTGCTTCTCGAGAACGCTGACATGAACTCCGAGCGTCGTGCTCGCCGTGCGCTTGCGATTGGTTGCTGCTTTTGTAGTAAGCATCGCTGTTACTGGTTGCATTCATCATCGTGCTGCTGCTGGTGTTGCTGATATTATCGTTGCTGTGGTTCAGCAGCGCTTTTGAAGACACGGAGATCTCTCGAGACGAACTGGTCGGAGAGATGGAGCTGAGCGAGTCGTCGCTCTTCTTCTTGCGGGTCACGCTCGCGTGCCGCAGCTGCGTGATCGACGCGTAGTCCCGCACGACGCCTGCACTGCGCTTTGATCTCAGATCTGCTCACAAAGAGAACGGCGAGCAATTTTGAGGTGACTGTGAACAACAAATGAAGCCACGCGGGTCAGAGAGAACGGAGTTGTCAAGCCGCACCTTCATTTTTGCTTTCAAAGCGCCTCGTCGCTGCTTCAGCTGATGCTCTTGATGGTGGTGCTGTGTGACTTCGACTGGACTCTCTGCCATTCGTGGGCAGTGGTGCGACGGGAGCGCTGGTGCGGATCACTTGCTGCTTCCTCTCGTAGAGCTCTTCATTTGGCGGCGGTGGTGGTGTTGCATGGCTCCATGTGACCATTTCTCTCGCTCAGGTTTGCCTTTTTGGCAGCAAGCTTGATGTGATGCGTTTCGCCTTCCCAGCAAACCAGCACTGATGGCAAAACCGACACCCAAAGCACAACAGCTGCACGAGTGGAAGGGTCTAGAGGTGTTAATAAAATGTTACACGGACGGTCGATGGAGTCGTGGCTTCCTTTGACGGCTGAACCTGTGCCGATACAAACGACATCGGAGCCACTTTTGTTGCTTTTTCTTCATTTACAACTAATCGAGTGAGTGACAGAGTTGGGAGCAGCCAACCGATTCCACCGCAACGTGGATGCGCAGACAGACCAAGAGCTGGCAAAGAGGCATCAGTAGATCTCTCTCTACAGGTTCCAGGTCAGGTTGAGCGCGCGGTCGATCTCCTCCACCTGGGTCTCGTCCGGGAAGCGCGGGTGGTTGATGCCCTCCAGCGCCTGCACAAGACGCACGACCTGGCAACTGTAGCCAAACTCGTTGTCGTACCAGACGTACAGGATCACCTTGTTGTCCTTGACGATTGTCGCCTTGCCGTCGACGGTGCCCGAAGCGCGGCTGCCGACAAAATCCGAGGACGCGACTTCGGCCGAGTCGACAAAGTCGATCTGGTTCTGCAGCGGCGAGTTGAGCGAGATCTTGGACATGTACGAGTTGATCTCCTTGGCTGTGATGCCCTTGGCGCGCTCCGGGTCCAGGTGCACGTTCAGGATCGCGAGCGACACATTGGGCGTCGGCACGCGGATCGCATTCGCCGTCAGCTTGTCCTTGAGCGATGGGAGGCACTTGACCACGGCGGCGGCGGCGCCAGTCTCGGTGATGACCATGTTGAGCACAGCGCTGCGGCCGCGACGCTCCTTCATGTGGTAGTTGTCGATCAGGTTCTGGTCGTTCGTGAACGAGTGCACAGTCTCAATGTGGCCGCCGACGATGCCATATTTCTGGTCAAGCGCGAGAAGCGATGGGGCAATCGCGTTCGTCGTGCAGGACGCCGCCGAGTAGATGCTGTCGCTCGCCGTGATGTGGTGGTTGTTCACACCGGCGACAATCGTGGGCACGTCGCCCTTTGCCGGTGCAGTCAAGATGACTTTCGACACGCCGGGAGACTTGAGGTGCAGTCCCAAAGCGTCCTTGTCGCGCCAGATGCCCGTGTTGTCGATGACCACGGCGTCGTTGATGCCGTATTTCGTGTAGTCGCACTTGTCCGGTCCGTTCGAGTAGATGATCTGGATGAGGTTGCCGTTCGCGATGATCGCGTTCGCCTCTTCGTTGAACTGGATCGTGCCGTGGAACTGGCCGTGCACCGAGTCGCGGCGCAGCAGACTCGCGCGCTTCGCCAGGTCCTCTTTCGTGCCGCTGCGCACGACGATCGCACGGAGCATGAGCTTCACGCCCGGTCCGCTCTTCTCGATGAGCAGACGCGCGAGCAGGCGGCCGATGCGACCGAAGCCGTAGAGGATCACGTCGCTCGGCTTTTGCATCGCGACGATGGCGCTGCCGGTCACAGATTCTGGCGGCGTGATGTGCGCCATCTTGTCGTTCAAAAACTCGCCAATCGCGCGGATCTTGGCGTCGCGCTCTTCTTCGGAAGTCGCGGTCTGCGCGTCAAGCACCTTGTCCTCGACCATGAGGAACGTGCGGCCGACGTCGATGCGCATGTCGCGCGCATTCGGCGCGTACTGCGTGAGCGCCGAGAGCACGACCTCCGAGTCGCTCGGCCGCATGCGCTTGCCGACGTACTTGCACACAAAGTTGTGGCAGCGCACGAGGTCGATGCTGTTCTTGTGCACGAGACCCTTGCCAAACATGACCGAGATCACGTTGCGCTGGCGGTAGAGCAGACCGATGAGCGGCACCATGAGGTCCGCGGCGTGCTCCTGCGCCTTCCACTCTTCGAGCTCTTGGTCGCGCAGCGCGTTGATCTGGTCGCCGGTGAGCACGGATTGCGCCATGGTGGATGGGTTGAGGGGAGGGCGGAACGGAGCTGGTGGGTCGAGCGATCCAAGCAGAGCGAGGCGAATTGCGGAATGAGGCTCTTGGGGCTGCAGGCCGGCGGAAGAGGCGCTTGCTCGCTGTGCTGTGCTGGCTGGTTGTTAAATCTGCTGCGATGCAATGGCGTTGGTGACGCGGCGCAAATGGTGCTGGCTCGTCAGATGTTCTGCGTTGCTGTGGTTCACTCGGTGACGCGCCGATGTCATGGGTCGCTGTTTCGCGAGTTTTGGCCAATCAGAGAGTTGTAGAAAGTGGCAACTTCAACTATGGGAGTGGATTTCGAGCTGGAAAAGACTGCCAGACAGTGCAGTTTGTCGGGTGAGAAGGGAGGAGAGAAGCAAGCGATTGCATGCTCTCGCAATGCGAAAGCGGTGGTGGCGCACTCATACACATCGATGAAGATCATCACCAGCACCCACTTCACCCAGCATGAAGGGGAGAGCGAATGGTTTCTTGGCAGTCCAGCTCTGCTCAGAAAGCTCATTTGCGCGCTTCTCCATGCGGACACACTGGTGCATGCACAAAAGAGCTCTTCATGTTGATGCACAGGCGCTGCTTCTCCTGCTTGCGCTTTGTCATATGGAAGGCTGAAGCGGGCGGCTCTCCTCCATCTCCACGTTGTTCTTTCTACTGAAATCGCTTTGCGACAGCGTCTGCAGCAATCTGCAACACGACACTCCAAGCAGCTTTTATCAGCAGCTTTTATCAGCAGCAGCAGCACCACCACCACTCTGCAAATCTCGAGGAGCGAGCCTGCAAAACGAAGCAATGCTGACACTGAGAGCTGACTCGCGCGCTGACTTGGACTGCCTCATCCACAAAAGTTCAGTTTCGCACTTAATCGAGGAGTCCGCTCGGACCGAGAGTGATGGTCGTACCTCAGCATCTGATGAAAGGTGGCGATGCCTCTCAAACCGTTTCCACCTCGAAGAGTCAGCAAGGGTTTCGCCTGCTAGGAAGGAGCGGGACGACGACGACGATAGTGCAGATGCAGATGCAGACAACGATGACGAGCAGCAGCAAACACGACCTGCATCTTACAGCTGGAGGCGTGCGGATGGAAAAGAGCGCGGGAAGCAGAACGACGGCGAGGATGAAGGCGACAGCGATGACGACGACGAGAGCACCAACTTCATGCAAAAAGCTGGTGGCTGGGGCTCAGGTGCTCGGCCGATCCCCTCGGGCATCGATGATCTGCCGCTCCTCGCCGACGAGTAGAACAAAGAGCTGCACAAGAAGATCCGCGTCAAGGAGAAGCTCTTCCACACAGTCACGAGCCAGAACTTCCTGTTCAAGGGCAACGAGGAGATGGACAAGTTCAAGATGTAGATGAACTGGAACCAGGACGAAATGGAGCAGTGGGCGATGGCGGCCAAGCAGAAAGAGGGAGACGCGATGGCGCTCGAGCGGTACCGCCGTGCGGACGAGAGCAAGATCAAGGAGCTCAACTTGGAGATCGAGAAGCTCGCGCGGACGCTGCAGCAGCACAAGCGCGCGCTGGAGGACGAGTCGACCGAGACCCAAGCGAAGCAGATCGAGCTGGACAAGACCGCCGAGGAGTTCCGCCAGCTCCACGACGAGCGCCAGAAGCTCGTGCAGCAGTGGCAGGACACGATCGAAGCCATGAAGCGTAGGGACGAAGAGATCGCCGCGGCCAGTGAGCAATATGCGCTCGCGCGACAGGGGCTGCAGGCGAAGAAAGATATGCTCATGGAGCAGAAGAACCGCTTGAACCTCCAGGAGCAGGAGAGCAACGAGACCCAGACCAAGATCAGCGGCAAGGAGCGCCAGCAGGACCGTGTGCGCAAGGCGCTCGTGAAGCAGCGCGAGGAGATCGCGGTCAAGATCACCGAGCTCGAGCTCGCGAACGAGAGCTGCGCCA
Organism: Globisporangium recalcitrans; assembly: GCA_023333815.1. Taxonomy (NCBI): domain Eukaryota; phylum Oomycota; class Peronosporomycetes; order Pythiales; family Pythiaceae; genus Globisporangium; species Globisporangium recalcitrans. The sequence continues at coordinate 5,579 of JAASFO010000352.1, forward strand.
ACTCGCTCAAGCAGACGCTCAAGGAGAAAGAGGAGCTGCTCGTGCAGCACGACCCGCAGTCGCTCGAGGTGAAGCGACTCAAGGAGATCCTCAACATGCGCGCCGACGAAGTGTTCTCGCTCGAGAATCGCGGTTTCCAGCTCAAGAAGAGCATGGAGAAGAGCAAGAAGGAGATCGCGATGCACCGCGAGCTCCAGCGCGCGACCAACAGGGCGATCGACGGGGCGACTACGGCTACCCCGTCCCATGTCTGCTCGAAGCGACAAGAAGTACGTTGTGTGATGCATGGCAGCATGGCTACATGTAGCCATGTTGTGCGTATTTACCATGCAAGCGACAGGTTGTCAGTGTGTTTGTAACTTTGGTGTCTGACTGTTGTGTGTGTTGTGACTGGACTGTGGAAACAAACAATTAACATATGCAACAACAACAACAGTGACAAGTCAGTGAAGAGCGTGAGCAGCAACGCGTCCTCACAGCGAAGCGCCGCCAGCAGCTCCAGCGTGCGCATGGCCGCGCCTGTGAGCAAAGTGCGCATTGGCTTCTAAGAGATGAGTGGGAGCAGCTCATACATTGCATCCATCCAATCGCGGTTGTGCGGCTCACGAGCACGCGAACATGATGTGTGACGTAAACAAACGACACCACGCAAGCAACAAGAACCCTCCAATGCGCAAGGTTTATAATCGATAAAATGTACATTATCTTTGTGTGTAGCCGTTGGAAGAGATGACCCCTATCTCTCTCTCTCTCTCTCTCTCTTGTGTTTTGCCTACTGAAGCCTTCGATCGACGCATTCGATCAATGCATGCGCGTGCTTGCATTTACGTGAACTTCTTGAACGCGGCGGCGGCGGCGAGCCCCAGCAGCGAGATCGTGCCCACGTGCAGCCACGCCGAGACCGTGAAGAACGGGCAGGACGTGAGGTCGTGGTGCGGACTCTTCTCGCGCGGACGCATCGGGCACCCGCCGGCGCGCGTGATCTCGCGGAGACGCGCCATCTCGATCGCGGTCTGTGCCCACTCCACGCCGTGGTTGTGCCCCTTCTCCGACAGACCCGCGCGGTCCTTCGCCTGCTGCTCCGTCAGCACCGTGAGCACGCCGAACATCACCGGCACCTGCGTGTCCAGCTGCACGCGCATGATGCCCTGCGACACGGCTTCGCAGATGTACTCAAAGTGCATCGTGTCGCCCTTGATCAGGCAGCCCACGCAGATCACGGCGTCGATCTTCTGCGACGCGATCACGCGGCTCGCCGCGAACGGCAGCTCGTACGACCCCGACACCTCGAGCACCACGATGTCGTGCTCGGCCACGCCGGTCTTGAGCAGCTCCTTCTTGGCGCCGGACACGAGCGCGCTGATGATCTCGACGTTCCACTTGGCGTGCACGATGGCCACGCGCAGACCCGAGCCGTCCAGCTTGCGCGAGCTGAGCGCCGCGAGCGCGTTCTTCTTGATGTCGCCGGTCATGCTGGGCGGGGTGGCACTGGGGATGTGGTGGAGTGCTGAGCGAAGTGAGCGCTTGCTGGTGTCTTTGGCTGTGCGTTTTCGGTTGGGAGTGTTGCAGAGAGAAAAGATCGATGCAGTGCAAACAGGAGGGAGCGGCGGGGCGACGTCTTTCCAGCATTCACTCTGTTGCTTTTTCAGATCTCTTTCTAAAGTTTAACTCGAAGCATACAGTTCGCAAGTCAAAGAGAAAGTGCATTTACAGCCAACGAGATCATTTTGACTTTCTTGCATGCTGATTGGTACAAAATAGATACAATCGAAAATCCGAACACTGACGCCATCCTCAGCAAGAATCACGTGATTCAATCTGAGAATCAATGTTGCCACGACACTTTGTGAGAGAAGAGTGGCACGAGAGCGACAGCAAGAGAGTGCTTGCCCACTGCAGATATTCAAGCGAACTGACGAACTGATTGTGAGCCGCCCGCCGTCGCCGCCACCTTCACTTTCCATTCAGCCCGCGGACACGTCAGAGCCTCTCAAATGAAGCTGGCGCTCGTGCGGCGCGCCAACGACAGCATTCTGGGTGCTCGCGAAGAAGAAACTGCCTATGTTCGCTAGTTGGAGCGGCTCTGTCGGCGCGAGGATCATGCCGCCCGTGACGAAGGTCAGCCAAATGCACGCGATGTGGATGAGGTGGTTGGTCTTGTTGTCGCTGTACGACTTGTAAACTGTCACCTGCGTGTCCAGTTTGAAGGTGTCCGATTTGAAAGAAAGATATGGTTTTTCAGATTTCTTGATTAGAAAGGGTTGTGTCTCTCTTTTCAGAGGACTCACTTTCGCTGCCATTTTCGTCAAACAGCAAATGACTCTGCTTTCTTGAATAGAGCATTTCAACCTCCATTCAAGTATGATGCGTAATCATCTCATCCACAGCCAATCAGTTGACATACTTGCATGCCTACCGTTTGATTGGATGAAAATGGGACGGTTCTTGAATCTATAGCGAACTGAAGTGAAAATGAGTCTTCCATTGACACAATGCTGCTCGCAGTCTTCAGCTCGTCCGATCTGGCGATTTGCACTTCAAAGTGGCTGCAATCGCTCGCTTCAGCATCAGCCTACCTACCTTCCCACTACCTACGCAGTCACGTCGAACGTGACGCTCGCGATGTCCTCGCTGAGCTTCCAGAGCGCCGCGGCGTCTTCCAGCGAGTGGCTCGATGCGCTTGATACCTCCTTCGCGGGAGCCTCGCCCCAGCAGCTCAGGAACCCGCCCGGTCCGTAAAAGTCGCCGCTGCGCACGCTCAGGTCGGTCGCTGCGAAGATGCTCGGCAGCGCACCATGTGCAGCTGTCTGGAACACTGGAGCCCACGCCAGGAGCCTACACAGCGGGGCGTGCAGGAAGCGGGGAAAGTAGCCTTCGACGACCTTTGCCGTCAAATCGCTCGATGTGATGCCCGGGTGCGCGCACACCGACACGATCTTGCCGGAGAGTCCCGCGGCGTGCACGCGGCGGTCGAGTTCGTACGTGAACAGCAGGTTCGCGAGCTTCGAGTTGCTGTACTCGCCAAAGTGGAACCACTTGCTCGGCGCCGACTTGGCCAGCGTGGCGAAGTCGATCTTGCCCAGGCGGTGCGCGACGCTGCTCACGTTCACGACGCGCGCCTGCTGGCTCTTCTTGAGCAGGTCGAAGAGCAGGTGGGTCAGGTAGAAGTGACCCAGGTGGTTGACTGCAAACTGCGTCTCGAGCCCCGTCGCCGTGTGCGTCTGCGCAGGGTACATGAGTCCGGCGTTGTTCACGAGGATGTCGACGCGGCCAAACTTCTTCTTGAACGCCTGCACGAAGCCGTGCACGCTCTCGAGCCGACTCAGGTTCATCTGCATGAACTCGAGCGTGCCGACGCCTGCATCTGCTGCAACCGCGGCTTCAATGTCCTGTTGAGCCTTCGTGCCGCGCGGTCCGCTGCGGCATGCGAGCACGACGTGCGCGCCTTTCCGCGCGAGCTCGAGCGCCGTCTGGAAGCCGATGCCCGAGTTGGCGCCGGTGACGATCGCGATCTTGTCCGCGAGCGACGGGATCTGCGAGACGTCCCAGTGCGCTCGGTACGCGACCAGCGCGGTCTCGTCTTGCGGTGCAGAGCTGTTACTAGTGGTGGAGGTCATCTCGCCTGCGTGTGTGCCTGCTTGTTGCTTGTTGCTTGCTGCTTGCGATGGAGAGCGTGGTGCTCGAAGCTGTTCTCACTCACTCACTCACTCGCGAGCGAGCGATATTGGAGCTGTTCAAAATGTAAACAACCAAAGTGACATGTCGCAGGTCATGAAACGGCTCAAATTGCCCCCAATCTAACGTAAGCCACGTCAAATACGGGACAAATCACCTAGTTATTTTCTCGTTTTAGTGTTTAGGACCTGGATTGGTGTGGGCCGCATTAATTTTGCGCATCCTTTCAAGTTCCTCATGCTTGTCAACATCAGTGAATGCCAAAATGGGTACACTGCGAGAAGCCATTCCAGACACATTCGCTCTCGACCGTCGCGACGTGCAGAATCAGGAGCACACCTGCAAGAAGCGCGGCAGCACGAAGTCGACGATGTACTTGGCGAAGATCGCCATGTGCGTGAGCCCCACCTGCATGAACTCCACCAAGCCGATACTGTAGTGAGGCTGCTGCTGGTGTTGCTGTAAGTGCTGTGTGATCCGCGCTGGTCACTTTGCCTAGTTCCTGATTGCGGCATGCAAGCACGACGGTCGCGTGACGCTCTGCGAGTGCTTTCGCGGCTTCAGAGCTGATGCCCGAGTTCGCACCAGTCACGATCGCCACTTTGCCCTGCTGGGACGGCATCGGTGAGTTATCCCATGGCACTCGCTCGCTGCTGCTTTCCCCATGAGATACGAAGTGGGGCTCATGCTCTCCTTTCACTACCTCTGCTCCACCCAATACTGAGAGCCACCGTCGTCAGTGCACCACAGTGGTGAGTCTGGATCGGTATGCACCGTTGGACGTGGTGGAAAACACGCTAGGGATTCACGATGATGTTGGCGACTCTGTTGTAATGTGGGGAGCATCCCACGATCAGCACTTTGTTTCTCTCTCTCTCATTCCACCACAAATTCCGTGCCGAAGACGGGGTGAGCATCAAAAAGCAGTGGGTTTCCCTCCTCAAGGTCAATTGGATCGGGAGAAAACCGCATCCATGTCGATGGTTTGAGTCTCACTCAGCACAGGCAAAACCAAGCAAATCAACAAAACATGTCAGTTCTGGAACAAGTCGAGCGCACACAGACCCGATTAACTCAACAAAACACTCTTCGTTGACTGCGGCTACAGCTCCTCAAACGTCGAACTTGCACTTGATGATCTGCTCGCTGCGCGTCCAGAGCTTCTTCGCCTTGTCCTCGTTGCAGCTCTCGAGCGACGAGAGCTCGCGCACCGGGTAACCCCAGCGGCACCAGCGGTGCGGACCAAAGTACTCCATGCCCTGCACACACTCTTCCGTCGCCGCGTACAGAGTCGGAAGCGCACCCATCTCGGCGCTCTGCACTGGCAGCACCGCCGTGAGCTTGAACGCGAACCAGTGGAAGATACGCGGCACGTGGTTCACGATGAACTTGGCGATGATGTCGGTGTTGGAGAGCCCCGGGTGCGCCGCCACGGCGATCACGTTGTCGATGCGACTCGCGCGCAAGCGGCGCTCCAGCTCGTACGTGAACATGAGGTTCGCGAGCTTCGAGATGCGATATCCGCTCTCGACTATCAAGTGACCCTGTGCGTCAAACTCCATCGTGGCTCGACGGTGTGCGAGGCTGCTGATGTTCACAACACGCGCGGAGGGCGACTTCTCCAGCAGGTCGAAGAGCAGCTGCGTGAGGTAGAAGTGCCCGACGTGGTTGATCCCAAACTGACTGTCGATGCCGTCTTCCGTGAGCTTCTGCGATGGCAATGCCACGCCGGCGTTGTTGATCAGCAAGTCCAAGTGGTTGAAGTTCTCGCGGAACTCGTCTGCGAACGCCTCGACACTCGCGAGAGATCCCAAGTCCAGACGCATGAACTCGATCTGCGGCGGCGTCAGTTTCTCTCTCTCAGCAGCACTTAGCGAGCTCAGCTGCTTCTCGACGTGCTGCAGGATCTCGCGTTGCGCCTGCTTGCCCCGCTCCTCGCTTCGACACGCGAGCACGACGATCGCATGTCGTTCGGCGAGCTTCTTGGCGGCTTCAAAGCCGATGCCCGCGTTCGCGCCGGTCACGATCGCCACTTTGCCCTGCTGCGACGCGATCTGCGAGCCGTCCCAAGGCACCTGCGTGTCCGAGCTGACGAGCTTCATGCTGAGCTGTGCTGTTGGTTTTGTGTCTTCTTTGTGGTTTGCTCTTCTATTGTGCGTGTTGGAAGTGCGTCTGCAGCAACAACAGTCGAAAACAGCTCTTTCCCATCAAAAGTGCACCAGCTACCATCATTCCGAGTCTTCCGACGTATCTGCTACGGAGGTTGTTGGTACAGCCCATTTTATAGTAGATATCTGGTGCTATTGAATTAGTCGCAGCATTGTTCTAGCCCTTTTATATTTGCTGTAAAGTGTTTTGTGAAAGGTACGCGTTATAAAAGGAAGCATGTGGGCCACACAGAGAAGTGCAGGTATCCTGAAAGGTCAGCTGTCACGAGAGACTTGCAGGCTGATTGGTCTTCATTGCCACTTTAGCACAACTCCCATCATTAGGCGATGAAGGAGCGCGCGGTTGGCTCGCACGGTGAGGACGACGACACCGTCGCCGACCCAGCGAGCTGCTACGTGGAGCTCTGCGACCGCAGTCCCGATCAATTGAAGGCTGCCGGCTCTTCATGGCCATCCCCGCCAGTGCACCACAAAGACTCCCAGACCCTCAACGCCGCGACGCCATGCTGCTCGCTCTGGACGCCAGAGACCGTCGCGATCCCCATCACGTACATCTACACGGGGCTGCTCTTCTCTCTGCCGTCAGCGTACATTGACTTCTTCCCGAGGACGCTTGGCGCCAGCGACGCGCAGCTGAGCACCATCGCGGTCGTGCGGTCGCTGCCCTGGACTTTCAAGATGCTCTTTGGCGTGTTCCCCGACACGTTTCCAATCCGTGGACTGCGCTTCAAGCCCTACTTGCTGCTCGGATGCCTCACGAGCTCGCTCTTCCACTATTTGCTGAGTGCGTACAGCGACTCGCTCACTGTCGCATCGTTTGCGCTGCTGCTGCTCGGCTCGATGGTGGGCATCGTCATGGCGGACGTCATGAGCGACGCGCTGGTCGCGAACCGCGTGCTGCGCAAGCTGGAAGCGTACCCGGGACAAGTGCAGTCGGTCGTGTACATGTGCCGCTTCGTCAGCGAGATGATCGGCTACTGGGTCGGCGCGCTGGTCTCCAACGGTAACCACTGGCGCGTCGGGCTCTCCATGACACAGCTCTTCGGACTGATCGCCGCACTCCCTTTGCTTACAGTGATCCCCTGCACCTGGATCATGCACGAGTCGCGCGTTGTAGCGTCCAGCGTGATGCCGATCAGCGAGCAGCTCACGCAGTTGCACGTGATGCTGCAGCGGAGGGCGACGTGGCAGCCTGTGTGCTTCCTCGCGTTCTCCAGCGCGCTGCTCGTGCACAACTCGGCGTGGGGCAACTACTTGAAAGTCGCGTACCACTTCGACGCGTTCCAGTACGGCGCCTTGTCGGCGATCGGTGCGAGCGTCACGTTCGCTGCGATCCTCGCCTACCGCACGTGCATCATGGGGAAAATCGAGAACCCGTGGCAGTACCTCTACTTCATCACGGGCATCGTCGTCGCCGTGTTCTCGCTGCTCAACGTGCTGCTCGTGCTCAAGGTCAACGAGTCGCTGGGCATCGCGCCGTTCTGGTTCGCAGTTGGGGACGTCGCGGTCGTCGGGTTCGCCAAGGGCTTCCAGTACCTGCCGCTCGCCGTCATCTTCGTGAGCGTGTGTCCTGAGAACCAGGAAGGGGTGGCTTTTGCGCTGCTCACGAGCATGACGAACGTCTCCCATGCGTTCGCCAACACGCTCTCCAACATGCTGCTGCAGATCTGGTCCGTGGAACTACCCGATCTCGAACAAGGGCACTACGACGGCGTCTGGAAGCTCACGGTGCTCACGACCGCGATCTCGCTGCTGCCGCTCTGCTTTGTGACCAAGATGATGCCGCGCGGCAAGCAGGAGCTCGAACGCATGAAGGATGACATGTCCCCAAGAGCTGCGAATGCTGTCGTGTGCGTCTACGTGTGTGGCGTCGTCTGGGTCGTGGTGCTGAGTCTGCTCGCGGTCGTGCAGCCTTGCAACACGCTCGTAGGCGGGCGTGGCTGCTGATACAATAGAGAAGGTAGACTGCGTCTCGGTCAGCTAACTTAGACGGTTAATGAGGCTTCGACCAGTCCAATGAGCTTCTCGAGGCGCTGCTTGTGAGACGCTCCATCTTCCGGTGCATCTGTGGCTGCGCCAAGGGGTTCGATTGCTTCAGCACTGCTGCTGCTATCGTTGTTGTTGTTGTTGTTGTTGTTGCCAGCTTGAGTCCGAGCATCCGCCAGCATCACGCATTTCTTCTCCGCCGCCAAGAGCATCAACTGAATGGACGCGGTGACTCCATTCTTGCGCTTGTCCCTAAGCGCGAGCTTCAACTCCGTCCCACTGAGGCTGTAGATTTGCTCGAGCGCCTCGCAGATGACAACTTGCGCTTCCTCCCATTGTAGAAACGCAAAAAAGAACCGCTGGTCACCGCATGTGGCTCCAGGTGCTCTCGTCACTCTCAGTTCACCAATCGCACTCGGTTCTTCACCACCAGTACCTACTTTCGTCGCCATCCACGGATGCGTCAGGATGTCTCGCACGCGTGGACGCTTTGTCGGATCGACCACGAGGACACTGCGAATCAGACTCTGAGCGTCTTTCGAGAGCCCTGGTGGGAACGAAAACGGAGACGAAGACCGGATGCTCTGGTAGAGCTGGCGGAAACCCTGGCTCTGGAACGGGAACTTGCCGCACAGCACCACGTACAGCACCACGCCGAGGCTCCAGACGTCCACGCGCTTGCCGTCGTAGCTCTTGCAGGAGACCACCTCTGGCGCCATGTACGACGGCGTGCCGCAAAAGTTCTTGGTCGTATTCGCATCCGAGCCTGAACTTGAGACCCTGGACCCTGAGCCTGAGCCCGAGGAGCTGCAGTCAAACTGGCTAAAGCCAAAGTCGATCACTTTGGCTCGGCCGCGCCTGTCGAGCAGTACGTTCTCGAGCTTCAAGTCGCGGTGGATCACGTTCTGGTCATGGAGCGATGCGACGGCGCCGCATACCTGCGTGAAGATCCCACGCGCCTTTGCTTCACTGAACCTCAGAGAATTCGGGTTCGTCCGCCTCATGTAGTCGCAGAGCGTCTCGCCCTCGACGAACTCCATGACCACGTCCATCTGCGTGGGCGTTTCAAGCGCCTCGACGAACTGGATGATCGATGGGAGGGGCTTGAGCGCGCTCATCATCTTGACTACCTGACGGACGCGTTTCCAGTCCAGAGCGTCACTGGTATTATCGTCACCATGTCGGTCAGCGCAGTGCTATTCCTTTCAGACTCGGGTCATCCATTCGGTTGACAGACTCGCTGGGGACCTGTGGTGCGTGCGAAACGGACGAAATAAGCCCAGAGTCACAATCCAAGTCAAGCCTTGCTCAATTTTCTTTCTCTCGCTGGTGAGCGAGTCTGACGCGAGGCGTTGGGCACTGGGCTCGTGCACCAGATGCAGCAGCGAAGCGCTCGCTCCTCCGATGGCTCGGCTGCAAACGCCGTGAGCGAGGCGCTGGGTGGAGCTCTTGGCAGTTCAGCAGCAGCAGCCGCGCGTGTTGCTCGAAAGCCGAAGTCACAGCTGCAGCCTCCAACTGGGGCTCGTCCGACGAACTTACAGCAACCGCCGCACCACCAATTTCCAGGCAGCGGCGGCAATGCTGCCTTTGCGTATCGCCGTGGCGAAGTTCCAGCAGCGCTGTCTCTCTCCAGACTCCACCAAGCACGACTTCCGATCCAGATTTCAGGTGGCAGCGCTATCCCACGAGTGCAACCAACAACAACTGGACAATCGACTCCCACCCCAGCGATTGACAGCAGGACAAAGCCCAAAGGACCGCCAATCAAGAGGACTAGGAAGAGTAAGAAAAAGAGTGTCAGTCACGTCCCTAGGAGCCCTTCACTTCCACATGGCGAAAAAGGAAGTCTCTCTCGTCCTCAGCTGGAGAAGATCGGCGATCTGTCGCGCGAAGAAGACGAGTTTGACTTTGCGATCCTGCTCAAGCCCTCCAAGTACGAGGAGCACCTGGATCTGCCGCCGTCGAGCGATGCCAACCAACCATCCTCCTCCTCAACGGAGCTGCTAGGATCGAGTGCAGCATCAAAACCAGACTCTACCAGCAGAGAAGGAACCCGAAGCTCTGTCCTTCCTGTTCATATTGAGCCCTCGCAGCATCTTCGCCGCTCGGAGCCTCAGAAAGACACCATGCGAGCGCACAACCTCATCACCGCGCGCATCAAGAGCACGGGGTTCCAGGTCAAGCGCCTGCTCTCGCTCGACGGCAAGCAGACGCTGCTCAAGGTCAAGGCGCCGCAGCACGTGCTCGAGATCGGCGCCGAGCGCATGAAGCTGCGCAAATTGCGCCGATTCGACCAGATCTGGATGGAGTTTCCCGCGAGCTGCGCGCCACGTTCGCCGACTACGACGAGCAGCACGGCGGCGTCAAGTTCATCGACAGCGAGAAGCAGAGCATCGTGCACTCGCTCTTGACCACGAGCTCCTCGGACAAAGGTCTGAACGGCGGCGGCTTTGGGAACCTTGGGGGCTGCCTCGGCGCAGGACTCAACGAGTTCTGTCCGCTCAAGACCAAGTACGTCGTGCAGATGTTCCCACTGCACAAGCAGAACCTGGCCATCCTCAAGAAGCACTGGGTCACCTACTGGTGCGCACCCGAGACTCCTATAGGCGAGTCTGGGAACCTAGGCTCCGCCTTGACTGCAAGACCAAAGTCCTGCTGCAACCGACTCACGACTGAGGCGCTGAGCCAGCCGATCGACCAGGCGGTGCAGTACTTCGGACAGAAAGTGGCGTTCTACTTTGCGTGGATGGAGATGTACACCCGCTGGCTCGTCGTGCCGAGTGGCGTCGGACTTGTATTGTTCTGTCTCCAGGTCACGAGCAAGAAGATCGACCGCCCGCTGGCGCCACTATACGCGATCTTCATGGCGCTCTGGACCTCGGCGTTCCTCATCGCGTGGAAGCGCAAGAGCTCAGCTTTGGCGCACCGTTGGGGCACACTCGGTTACGAAGGAGACACCGAGGTGACGCGGCCCGAGTTCTACGGCGACCCGGCGATCAGCACCGCGGCGAACAAGAAGTACCCTCAGTGGAAGCGGTGCCTCAAGTACCTGGTCACGATCCCGACCGTGCTGGGCTCCATGGCGCTGACCATGGCGATCACGTTCATCGCGTTCTCGACGCGCGATCGACTCGAACGGAACTCGCTGGAGACCAGGGCACGCGCCAAGCACCTCGCCGAGGACATCACGTCGGATCTGCAGCACGGTCTCACGCTGGAGAACCTCAAGCGGCTGTCGGCTCTGGGGATCGAGTGGCAGTTCTGGTTCTACTTTCTCATCACGCCCATGCTCTACGGACTGCTCATCCCCGTGCTCGACTTCATCTTCACCAAGTGGGCTCGCGCGATGACCAACTGGGAGAACCACAAGACCGAGAGCCGGTACCGCTCGCACCTGATCCTCAAGGTGTTCTCCTTCCGCTTCGTGCGCGTGTTCGCGTCACTCTACTACTGCGCGTTTGTCGATCATTCGCGCACCGACAACCTGTTGCGCGTCGCGATCCAGCTGGCGAGCTTCATGGTCGCCGGACAGCTCTGGAAGAACGTCATGGAGACGCTCTACCCGTTCGTCAAGCGCCGCTGGCAGGTGCAACAGAAGAAGAGAGACACGAACGCGCAGTTCAACCACTCGACCGTCTTCAACGTCAATGGGCTGTCTTCAGGGGCGTCAAGTGGCGCGCACAGAAGACGCGGCGACGCCATGAGGAGAACGGCTGGCAACAACGCTCCTAATAACACCAGTCGCATGATGTTTGCCAATGGTGGAGGCAATGGCGTCGAGAGGAACAACACCAACGCGGTGATCCACGAGCAGTGCGTGCGTCTGGAGCAAGCGTCCGACAGAGCCTGGGAAGAAACCGAGCTCCAGCAGTACGACACGTTCGAAGACTACACCGAGATGCTCATCCAGTTTGGCTACGTGTCGTTTTCTCGCTCGCGTTCCCACTGGTGCCGCTGCTCGCGCTGCTGAACAACGTGTTCGAGCTGCGCACCGACGCGTTCAAGCTCTGCCACGCCAAGCAGCGGCCGATCGCGCACAAGGCGAGCGGCATCGGCATCTGGTTCCACGTGCTGCAGCTCATGAGCGTGCTCGCGGTGCTCACCAACTGCCTGCACATCGCGTTCGCGACGACGGTGCTCGAGCGGCTCTTCCCCGCGGACGTCGTGTCCGAGTCGACCAAAGTCTGGCTCGCGTTCGGCGTCGAGCACCTGCTGCTGATGCTCAAGGTTGGAATGATGGTGGCGATCCCGTCCATGCCGAGAGACGTGCAGGACAAAGTGCGGGTTGAGCGGGAGCAGGCAAAGCAGGAGAGCGCGCGCGCCATGGTCGCCAAGATGCTGCTGCTCGCAGCTGCTGCCTCTGCTGCTGAGGAAGAGCAAGATGCAGAAGACCTGGCCGAAGCCGAGTCCACGCCACCGCTGCAACATTAGGAAATCAAGAAGAAAAGAACGGACAAAGGGTTGTCTGGTTTTCTAAGAGCAATGACGCAAATGCATTCATTACTTTACCTTACTCCGTGTCTTCGAGTCGTGTGTTCTCTCTCTCTCTCTCTCTCTTTGTTAGAATTGTCCCTGTCTTCTTCATTCCTCTCCCTCTCTCTATGCGCAATTGCAGTCCCAAACTTTGATTTCTTGATCTTCGTCGTCGTCTCTCCAGCGCTCGAAAGTGAATAAATAGGTGGTCAAACTCGAACGCTGTGGTCTTCAACAGAGAACCCAAAACTCGTTGGTCGCTGCGGCTTCATCCTTCTCACCTCGCGTTAGAACAGCGCAGCCACTGTCTCGAGAAGATTTGACTTTGCTACTGCGGCGCTGCTGCTGCGAGAAGCTACCGAGTGCCCTCTTTACCGCCCAGCGCAGAGCGGGCAAATGTACTTTTCGTTCGTGTCTGCGAGCGCTGCAAGCAATGCACTACAAACAAAACAAAACAAAACACTCAAGTCAGTATTCAGCACAAGCCCGGACTTGTAAAACACACAACCCAACAAACTTCGCATCATCGACAACGTACGGTGTCAGTGTCGTATCGCAGGCTGCGTGGACCCACATCTCGCACGAGTCGCAGCAGACAAAGCTGCTCTCGTCGTCCTCTTCGTACACGGCGTTGCACACGGGACAGTACTGGCCGAGCGCGCGCAGTTCGCGTTCGCGCGCACTCTCTTTCTTCGTTCGCGCGCGCTTTCTCGCGGGAGTCGTGACGGCAGCAGCAACAGGAGCAGGAGCAGTGATGGCTGGCACTACAGCCGGAGCAGACGAGGCCGACGCTCTCGAGCGCGAAGATCGGGAGCTGGTGGTCTGCGTCTCAACGACAGCTTCAGGGGCAACCACAACAACTGGCGCTACAGCTACAACCGAGTTCTTCCGTTTCCGAGACTTTGACGAGGAAGCGGCGACGGTGATGGTGGTTGTAGCAGTTGGAGTCGGAATTGGCGTTACACTTGAACTGCTGTCTCTGCGACTCGTGGACTTTCGCGTCCGCTTGGACGTCGACACCGGCTCCTCGACTGCGACAGTCTGCTCGTCATCATGGCGGTGTTCTTCGACCACTTCTTGCTTCTCAGCAACAGCGCTGGTTGTCGTCGTCGTTGTCTGCTGCTGCGCTGGTTCGTCCTCGCACTTGACACTGCCACTTTCTACCACCGCGTCAAACGACGTCACTGACGACGCCGAGCGCGACGTGCGCAAGCCTCCATCTGCGAGATCCGCGTACTCGTACTGGCCGACCATCTGCGGAGGCGACGGCATGAGCGTACCGCTGTCGCTCTCGTCATCGTCCGAGTCGTCTCGTCGTTTCTTCTTTTTCTTCTTCTTCTTGTCCTTCTTGCTCTTCTTCTTGTCTCGCTTGGCGCTCTTTTGCTGCTGCTGTTGTTCGTATTGAAGTCGCTGTTCGATCCTCTCCTCGTGCGCTTCAAACACTGTGACGTGGTCTTCGCGCACAACGTCCGTCTTGATCGCAATCTTGAGAGCAGTGGTCTCAGCAGATGCTTCAGAGACAAGCTCCTGCTGCGCTTCAGGTGCCACGACAGCAAGCTCCTGTGGCTGCGCAGGTTTGCGCTTCTTGCTTTTCGCCTGCGCCTGCTTCTTAAACATCTGGATCTGCTGCTTGAGGCGCTTCTTCTCGAGTGTCGCCTCCGCAGCGATGCGCTCCTGCTTCTCGCGCGCTTTCTGCGCACGCTCGAGCTGTTTGCGCGCGAAAATGTCGCTTCGCTGGAGCTTCAAGAAGCACTCGAGACAGACGTCGACCTCGGCTACTGCCTGCAGCAGCTGCGCTTGGTCGGCTGGCAGAGCTGTCGCGTTTGAATCCATTGCGTTTGACAGCACTGCTGTCGCCGCACCAGGTACTCCATTGCCGAGCGCTCCGTTAGCAGTAGCTGCAGTAGCAGGCGCGGCGGGGACTTCGCTCTTCACGTGGTTCACACCATTCGTCGCCGCCATCTCCTTCTTCATTTTCGTGCTTTCGCGCGCGATCTTGCGCCACAAAGGCGTCGACTGCGTGTGGCACTCGACGCACACCTTTGAGAACACGGACCGCTGCTCCATGATCGGCGCGGGGGCTTTGCGCTTCCCACCTCGCGCGCGCGACGGCCGCGCAGTCGCCTTTTGCATGAACTCCCTCGGCGGCCACGGGCGTTCGCGGGAGAATTGCCCGAGCGGGAACCCTTTGCCGTCTTTCTTGCCGCTGACGCTGCTTGCATTCCCACCCGCAGCGATCGCATTCGCAGCCTCCTTCTCCGCTCGTTCAGTCGACACGTCGTGCTTCAAGCGTCTCAGCGCGATATTCGCGTTGCCCACGAGCAGCGGGTTCCAGAGCGGCTCGCGCACGGGCTCGTACGAGAACATGTCGGGCGTGTGGTAGTCCCACTGCGCGTTGCGCTCCGCAAAGCACTGCTGGCGCAGCAGCTCCAGCTCCGTGTCGATGCGCAGCGTCATCTCCGAGATGCCGTCGCCAATGAGCTCCGCGCTACTGCTCTTCTTCTCGCTTTTCTCTCCTCCATCTTGCGCGTCATCATCTCGCACAGTCGCCACCTGCTTCGTGTCTTCGTAGAACCGCAGCAGCTTCTCTCGAATCGCGACCCGGGAGCTCACATCGCCAAACACGTCCACCACAGCCGCATGCGCATATCCGTCCCCCATGCCACTGTCCAACGCGTCATAACCAAACGGTCGTAGCGCGCGCGGGGGGTCCACGCCGCAGCTCTGCGTGTGGCTGGGCAGCAGCGACAGGCTGTCCACACCATGGACAGTCGCACTTAGCGGGAGAACCGCCGCATGCGTCGCCGCCTTGGCGGGCTTCACGGACGGCGACGGGGCGGTTGCGGAAGAAGACACGCCATGCGCTGCGCTCGCGGACGCCGGACGCAACGCGGGCGACTGACTGCTGATGTTGCTCTGCTGCATGCTCTGGGAAGGCGACGCCAGCAGCATCAACCAGTCCAATCCGCTCAGGCAGTCGACACACACTCAAACGCTCGTGTTTCTTTTCTTTTCGTTCCGAGCCAAAATAGAGAGGAGGAAAAGAGGGGGAAAGGGACAAAAGGGGAGGCGTTGGTTTGATTGGCACGCGAGTCGGACGCGTATGATACGCGCATACTAACGCCATCTCGATGTGACAAAGCAAGGTGAGACTTTGAGCATAGTATCGCAAAAAGCATCACATCGAGCTAAGTGAGTCGAAAGAGGCATGATGATCGATTTTGCAATTGGTTGGATCTGCTCAACGTTGCCTCTTTTGGCACTGCGCAGTTCTGCTATTTCAACTCACTAGACAAACTGCGACACGTGGGTCCAAATCACTCTGATGCTTTGTACTTTTCCATACTTTGCACAAGTCTAAATGCTTCCGCTCACACTGATGTCCAATTACGCTCACCGTTTCCCCTTTTCGCCTCAAAGAAAAGGGTTTCTCTTCCCCCCTTTCTTCCATCAATCGCTTTTTTCCCCATTTCCAACACCAAAACCAAAGAACTGCACAAGCGACACACACACACAAGATAGACAGACAACAATGGCCGACACCACCACCGCCCAGGACGCCCCTCGCCAGGAGGAGGACGCACGCAAGGTCAACTTGGTCTCCATGGACGGCGACAGCTTCGAGGTGTCGCGCAGCGTCGCGTCCATGAGCGAGCTCGTCAAGACGCTCATCTCCGGTACGCCGCCCTCTTGTTCTTTTGTATTTAATGAACGCGTGAATGCATGTGTTGGTGTGCTGCAAGCTGGGCTATGAGAGGAGGGTCTCTCGTTGTCTTCCCGCATGTGGATGGAGCAAGCGTGAAGGGCGGCACATGTGTGCTCCATGCTGCGCTCAGTAGTTGTAATGTGGGTGGAGTGTGGATGCAGAGAGACTAACTGGATGCCAATGTGCTGCGTTTCTATTTTGTTCCGCCACCAGACGAACAGGAGGACGACGAGGTGCAGGAGATCCCGCTGCCGAACGTGAAGAGCACGGTGCTGTCGAAGGTGATCGAGTTCTGCAGCCACCACCACAACAACCCGATGCGCGAGATCGAGAAGCCGCTCAAGAGCTCGGACATGCACGACGTGGTGTCGGACTGGGACGCGAACTTCGTCGACATTGAGCAGGACATCCTCTTTGAGCTGATCCTGGCGGCGAACTACATGGACATCAAGTCGCTGCTCGACCTGGCGTGCGCAAAGGTCGCGAGCATGATCAAGGGCAAGACCCCGCAGGAGATCCGCGAGACGTTCAACATCGTGAACGACTTCACCCCCGAGGAAGAGAGTCAGATCCGCGAAGAGAACAAGTGGTGCGAAGAAGCCTAGGCGTTCGTTGTGCGTGTGAAGCGAGCTGGCCGTGCGAGTGCCAATAGCAGGGGAAGAATCCCCCATTCCGCACCAAGATCGCGTCGGTAAAGCGCAGAGTCAGACAGGCAGGCAAGACAAGACAAGACAAGACAAGACAAGACGAAAAAAGAAGGAAGAGCTCGCTCGGTTTGCATCTGAAGCCGCCATGTGTCTCCTCGCTTTTAAATAATAGCATGTCCTCTTGGACGAAGACGGCGACAGCGATTTGCATGTGACGACAGCACCGATGATGATAAAGATGGGGGCGTGATATGCACATTTGATTTGGTTGGTGGTATGTTTCGTCCTTAATTGCGTGATCTCTTTAGGGGAAACAAGAACACAAACTCAACAGGACGGGTCGCTGGGATAAACGGTCGCTATTGCAGTCGCTTGTAAGATCTGAATGCACTGGAGGAGCATATCACATCTGTCGCAAATAGGACTGCGAGAAGGAAATAGGGGCTTGCCTGGTCCCTTCCACTCGAACACACACGCACACATGTATACACACACACACACACATTGCTTCACTCTTCTTTGGCTTCATCGCCTGCCATCTCTGTCTATCATCGGATTTGATACGTGGCCAATGCTGCAGATTCTGGAGTGACGATCACAGCAAAGCGCAAAAGTCAAAGACGATCCGTTGCATTGTGTGGGCCACCTCGTCTGCAGCGATCAATAGAAAATGACTGGCTGGGAACTACAGGAGACTCACACAGTGACCCAGATTGGCAGCTGGAACGCATCTGATCCAGATCTGCCAACTTGTGACACAAAAACATGAACTTTGATTTTGATTGAGGCAAAGTTTGGCTCGAAACAAGGCGGCGATCTTGATCACTCCTACTCCTGCTTTTCAATCTCTCTCTCTCTCTCTCTCTCTCTCTTCTTCAAGCTCTTCTTCTGTTGTCTAGACTTGACACCCTCGCAGCATGTTCGCTTCCGCATCAGCGGTTGATCTTCAGAACTCCTCCGAACTCGAAATTGGGCTAGCTTCGCATCTGAGTGAAGCTGCTCGAGTTTCCAAATTGGCTAAACCCGCCTTGCGTCGCGCCACCTCCGAATCCGCCTTCGCCAGCGTTGCCAAAGCCTCCGGTCGAACCTGACTGCGCGCCAAAGCCCACGAAACTTGCTCCTTGTGTGCTGAACGAACTGAAACCCGTGCCTGCAGACTGCGCGCCTGAGGCAGCAGCAGGTTGGACTCCAAACCCGCCAGCTACTGAGGTGCGACCTGCTGCTCCAAAAGCCGATGGGGCTCCGAACGCTGGCTGGCCACTGCCTCCAAATGCTGCTTGAGCGGTACCCCCAAGCGCGGAAGATGCACCAAACATCGGCGTCGCACTCGAACCAGCTCCTAACGCAGACGGAGCACCAAAGCCGCCTCCAAACGACGGCGTGCTCGCTCCTCCAAACGCGGTAGGAGCAGCAGGCGCGGCTGGCTTGCCCAAGTACTTCTGCTCGAGCATTGCGAAAAGCCGAGATTCCTGTCCCTTGTACTTCTCCAGCGTTGAATCCACATCCTTCAGCTTTTCAGGGTTGAATTGCTGGTAGAACTTGATCAGCTTCTCTCGGTGCTCCGAGTTAACGGTCGAGCCAAAGGCTCCTCCAGCACTGCCGAACGGACTCGCTGTTCCGAAGGTTCCAGCACCTGCTCCGCTGGCACCAAAACCACCAGAGCCGAGAGTAGCAGGAGCACCAAACCCACCTGGACTTGGTGATCCAAAGCCACCCACTGGGTTAGCATTCGTACTCGATGGTGCACCAAATGGGCTGGAAGCCTGCGGAGCTGCACCAAATGGTGACGATGATGGAGCTGCTGGTTTGCCACCAAAGCCACCACCAAACGAACCCGATGTTCCAAAACCAGTTGATGGCTGTGCATTTCCCGAAAGACTGATCGACGAAAACGTTCCTGCGTTCCCGAAGGGGCTTGCAGCCGCACCCGCCTTCGCAGGTTGGATTGCTGGACTGGAAGGAACGCCACCAGGTGCTGTCTTGTACTTGGTTGCCAAGTTTTGGAACAGCTTCTCTTCGTTCCCCTTATACTTCGCTAATGTGGCATCCACATCGCCCAGCTTCGCGGGGTTGTGCTTCGTGTAGAAATCCACCAGTCTTTGACGGTGATCAACCGCCGGTTGACCGAATGGAGACGCCGAGGCAGAAGCTGATCCAGTGCCAGTAGCAGCACCGAACGATCCGAATGCACCAAAACCAGTTGTTGCGGAAGTCGTTGACGCTGGCTTCGCGGCAGCTCCGAA
>JAASFO010000353.1:0-24417 GCA_023333815.1 Globisporangium recalcitrans
AGTGTGTGTCGCAGAGCTTGAGAGGATCGTTCTGTGATTGCCTGCCACCCAATCAGCCCTCGAAAGGTCGTCTTCTTCTTTCCAGCCAATCATCTCAGCTGCAAGTTCTTTTAGCGAATCGCACACTCGCAAGTCTGTGTTTTGTGGCCAATCAGAACCCACAATGTGACGAAATGCAACTTGCTGACGCTCTTTGCTTCGCACAAACAGACGAGAGCGAGCAATGAGTTGAGTGAGCGAAGAATGCGCAAAAGAAAAAGATGGTTCGTGCAATTGCGTCGTCCCCAGCAGCTCAGATAAGATTGGCAGGCGCGTGTGACGCCCGTCCTCTCATCGGGTCTCTAGGTAAACTGTACAGCAGAGACGCCAGTGCAGACGAGTGCGTCCTTCCGTCGCAGCGCTCACTTCCGAACTCGCACTCGCGCGCTCACTCGACCTCCTTCGCTCTTCTCCTCATCCAGTCGCAGCCGTAGCTGCTCGGCTCAGCAACAAACCTCAAGATGGCGCACTCCACTCCAGCCCAAGTCGCGACTGCTACGTCTGTGTCCAGCAATGCTGCTGCTGCTGCGTCGTGCTCCTCATCGTCATCGGTTTCTTCGAGCAGCGGCAACAGGTGCCAGCTCCACCAGAGCAGCGAGCAGCCGAAGACCGTCGCGAGCGCGATCTTAAAGCGCCGCGTCGAGCAGCGACAGCGCTTCGATTCTGCAGACCACGCGCTCACCCAGAGCGCAGCGGCGGACGCAGCAGCTAATTTGCAGCAGCAGCAGGGACGCTTCGTTAGCCGCGACACGATGTCAGATGAGCAGGAACCCGAGCCCGAAGCACCAAAGCAGGACACGGCGCCACCATCGCCGTCCCGACTGGCGATTGACACGCTACCAGGGAGCGACGACTCGTGTGGGTACCCACAGCAGAATGTGCGGCGCATTCGCCTGCAGCGTTTCGACTCGGCAGACTGGGTCATGGACGCGCTCCCGGCGAATAGTTCCTGTCGCGACACGCCTACGCAGACGTCGGTCGCAAAGCTCATCCTGGACCGTCACGCGTACACGACGTGCCACTTTGTGACGACACCCGTGGAGAAACGCCAGCGGTGCGCCGAGAAAGCGTGAGCATGTGAGCTAATGAGGAGGGTTGCGCGTGTTTGCCAGTTTCGTGAGGAAGTCGAAGTGAAGTGTATAGTAAATAGTGAGCGATAGTGTCGTCCACACGTGGGCGGAAGACACAGTAAACGTAATTCAAAGAAAGCACCGAGTTGCATGGCACAGCGAAGCAGAGCGTTACGAGCACGCGCGCGGCGTCTGCATTGTCACCAAAACAAGCTCCATGTCCGCTTAAGTGCGAAGTCATCGAGCTCTCAGTTCTCTTTTCGTCAAACCTGGAAACGTCACACAAGATGATCTCTGGAGTGAAGAAGCATGCGCTAGGTTGGTGAGCTCTCTCGCTTGATAAGGGGTCCAAGACAGCAGCTACTGACTACTGCAGTGTGTGGTCTGCGCAGTGGTGCTCATCGCGGCGCTCGTCGCCACGTACCAGATGTACCGCCTCGAGTCACAGCGCACGCGGCGCGGCGTTCAAGTGGAGGAAGAGGTGTGTGAGACAGAGAGTCATCAAATGCGTATCAAGCAACGGGGTCAATGCGTCAATTACAATAGGCTAAGCAGCATCTCCCTGTATGACGGATGGCTGCATACGCAGTTTGAGCGCGCCACGCGGTTCCTGCAAAGCCACCTCTCATTCCAGACCAGCGCTGCTGGTGGTGGCGGTGGTGTTGGCAAATACGAAGTGCGCGTCACGCAGGCTCTCCATGGGAAGCACAAGAGCGCGATCGTGATCAATCGAGCACACACCGTCCCGCGCATCGGTAAGGACACGTGCACGCTAGCGGTGTTTGTGTATGTGCAGTCTCATGTGGAAGAGGTCGCTCCTCCTTATTATGTATTCGTTGTGGATGGACATGCGCAGAGGCGGAGCTCTTCGTGGACCAGCAGCTCGTGACCAAGCGCAAGCAGCAGCCCAGGAACCACAAGAAGCCCCGGAAAGTACCAGGAGGCGCCGGGAAAGCAGCAGATGCATCAGCAGATGCAAGCGACTTCTCTGTACTGCGGCTGCGGGTCTACGACCACGCGGCCATGGACGCCATCGCCAAGGTACATGAAAGAAAGACAGCAATACTAACAATCGAGATCCTGAGTCATCTTGAACCCGTACTGCAGTACTAATCTGAACACTGCTCTGTGTTTGTACGAACGGCGCAGACGCTGCAGCAGAAGAAGATCATCGACTCGTACGACCCCTGCTACGAATAAAGCAACACAAATACAGTATCCTAAAGAGCCCTGCCTGCTAAACGGATCGCTCGTCCAATATACTAAGCTGACCGTGTGTGGGTCACAGGTTGAACATGTCGATCTCCTCCCCTTCGTCCTCATCGTCGTCGTCCTCCTGGTTCTCCGTCGTCTCTCCAGCAGCAGCAGCGGCGGCTTCATTATTGCTGTCTGAAGCGTCCAGAATGCTCGCAACCCGTGGATGCACAGGAAGAACCGACCCATTCTGCAGAAAGCGTGGGGGCTTGAGCTGTTGAGCTCTCTCACTTCCATTGTTGCTAGCATGCGCCTTTGCTTGCTCGAGCTGCGCAGAGCCGTCCTGCCATCCGAACTGAATCACCGTCGCTGTGAGGTTGTCGCTGCTGCCGCGCTTGTACGCCTCCTTGACGATCGCGTCCGCGGCTCTCTTGGGGTCTTCAAAGTGCGCAAGTCCAATGTTCACAGCGTCCTGGTTGCTCATCACGTCCCAGATGCCGTCGCACGCGACCACGATGAACAGATCCTCGCGCTCTACGGTGAAACGCTTGACCTCGGGCTCGCAGGACACGAGCGCAGTCGGCACCTTGAGTGGCCGGTCCCCGAACGCGCGCGACACCGCGAGGTACGTCGATGACTTGGGCTGCTGCTGCACGGAGAGCCCCGCGCCTGTGGCAGAATAGACGCGTGCGATGCCTGCAAAAGTGCCGACAAAGCCTCCAGCGTTGAGGATGCGCTGCTTTTCATCCGGTCGACTGGGCTTGTGGTCGGTAGTTAATGGGATCCCGTGCCCGCCGCGACAGAGCACTGCTCGGCAATCGCCCAGATTGATCGTGTAATACGCCAGCTCGGGTGTGTGGGCGGCACAGTTGCTGCTATTGTTGGTGCCGCCGCTAATGAACCAGAGCAGTAGCGCAGTCGAGCCATCTCGCGACGGGTTCTTCTGTACCACCTGAGCGTCTGTCTTCTGGAAACTCTCAGTGAACGCGTGCTTGAAATGCGAGTCCTGACTCAAGATCCAAGCGCGGAATTGGTCGCACCGCTGCGCTTCCTCTGCGTTGATCTGCTTGACAGCGTCCTGCATCGCAAGCACTGCGCTATGGAGCTGCGCATAGAGCGCTTTCACTTCGTCCTCTGCTTCCTCTGCATTGCTCTGCGGCACTGCTGCTGCTGATAATGTCACGGAGGCACTAGCGCCGTCGTCCATCATTTGTTGCACTTGCGCGAGCTGCTCCTGGAAAAGCTGCAATTGGGTCTCGATCTCGCGCTTCCGCTGCGTTTCCCTCTCTGACTGCGCTCTGAGCGCCTCCAGCATCTCCACTTCTCTCGCGTGAACGTGCTGCTTGATGCTCGAGCTCATGTTCTTCAGCAAGTTCCGCACGAGCAACTCGACAGTGAACACGCCGCCGTGCCCGTCAAAGACGCCGAACACGGGACCTGGGAAGCGCGCGGTGTCAGTCACATGGCGATCCTCGTTGCTCGGCTTCATGCCCTGCCACGATTCGGTCGCAAAGCGCAGCTTGGGGATGGAGAAGCTGGTTGCGACGCTCTTGTTGGTAGGACTCGTGGCTGCAGTGGCGCTGCGCTGCTCGCTCTGCGCTCTGTCGGCATCACCAGCAGCAGCTCCATCAACCGCGCCACTGCTGTAAGCATGTCGATGCTGCTTCGCACGACCCTGCGCTTCACTGCCGCCACCGCTCTCTTTGTCGTCGTCGTCGCGCTGCTTGCGCTTGAGCTGCTGCGGCATTATTGTTCTTCCTCGTTTGACACTTTTCAGGTGACTTTTCAAACAAAGTATATTTTTTTAGCTGTTTTTGTTTTCTTTTACTGTTCCAGTCGCAAACCGTTTGCAGTGTCAATATCGCAGAGCAGAGGGCAAATGCTGGTCACACACGAGAAGAAGAAGTGCAAGTTAAATGGCACACATTGTGAGACGCTCTGCGGCAATGAATCCATGCACAGCCCAATGGTGGGCTCCACAGATACACGCAAACGCACATGGACGCTGGGTGGGTCTGCGGCCACTGCACCCAGAGCTCCTCCACGCTGCCGAGCACACTCGCGTCCAGCGCCACGACAAACACCGCGTCGAAGCCGCCAGCTTCACACGACAGCAAGCGCACCAGACACAAGTCAGTCCACTATGCGGCAACAGCAAGAGCACAAGCAATCCGAACACAAATGCACGCACCTCCTGGCACGCCGGCGATGAGCGCGCCAGGGAGCGCCATTGTCGCGTCCGCCAGCGCAGTTTGCTCAGCAGGCTCGATGGGGACGTGAGCGAGCTCCCCCATTTCCCTGTGGCACAACCAGGTTCGAATTCAGTGTTAGGTTACATAGACGATTCTGATCGGATTGCCGGACATTCACGACGCAGCAGCGCTGCTGGTTCACGTACCGCAGCAAGCGTCGAACGTTCAGGAACGCCTCGCGGATGCCAATCAAGACGCGTCCAAGCGCTGGGTCAATAGCCTGCCACTAAAGGATAGAGAAACAGGTGTACAGGTGCACACAAGCCAGCTCAGTTCCATTTCAACGCCAGCTAACGTCTCGACTCCACACGAGCGAACCTGTTCAAAGGCGCATTGCGCCATTGCCCTTCTGGCGTTCTCAAGGGGTGCGGCTTCCAGTCGAGAAGAAGACTCGAAGAGCTCTGCAAGATCTGCAAAACCAGCTTCCACCTGGCGATTGTGGCGGTTGAGGCTCGCGATGACGCGCGCTGCTTCTTCGGACTGGGCTTCCTGCCAACTCAGCACCTGGCGAACCATCGACACGGTCGCAGAGCCAGCAGACACGTCGCCCATGAGCAAGCGAAAACTCGACGGCAGCTTGAACGGTTTCTACGCAGTTTAGTATCACCACATTAGAGTCATCAACAGAAAGGGAGCCACTCATAGTATACCGCGACGTGGTTGTTTCGTACGACGCGGCGCGCGACATCCCACTTCGTCCGGTCTTGCAGGCATTTCTGAAGCGCCGCTGGCTGCAGCGCCTCTGGAGACGTGAACTCGTCCAGGATCGATGCGGGAAAGCGCGTGTACCGCTGCGATCCAAAGCACGCAGCCGACACATCAAAGCCGCTGCCGATCTGCACACGCCAGGAGGCGACGATGGGGCATACAACCAAACTGAGGTGAGCACCAATTTTACAGACAGAGCGATAGCCATGACGAGCACTCGCACCTTGCGTTGCACAAAGCAGTGACTCAGCTGCGCCAAGTTGTGGATGAGCTCCAGGTTGGCGTCGTTGTCTTCGAAGTGGCTCTGTGCGGGGAGGAAAAAGCAGACAAGCGCACCGACGAGCGACGTCACGAGCGCCGCCGAGCTCCCCATCCCCGTCTTCATCGCAACTTTGTCTCCGTTTGGCTTCTCTGCATGACAGCATAATACACAGCGAGAGAGAGAAGCAAGGGTAAGACTTACCGCTCGCGGTGCAATAGAACAAACTCAAACAAATGCGAAATGCGCCTACCTTCCATGAATGGAGGAAGGAATGTTTCGAGTGCGGCTAGATTGCGTCGGCGCAAAGTCTGATTCGAAGCTTGCAGCTGCTCATATCGTAATGACACACGCGCGCACACCACCACAAAGTTAAAACTGAGGCAATACATACATCACAATCCCGATACTTTAAAGGCGCTCACTCGCTGGACTTGGGAGTAGAAATCGTTGTCTGCTTGAAGCAGCACGTGGACATGCGCGTTGCTTGCGTGTCGTAGCTTTTGGGCTTTGGTGGCGATGCTGGACGGCGCGACACCTTCGATGCCGTTGATCGCGCAGAGCAGCGTTTCTTCAATGTACGCATTGCGATCCGAGTCTTCGCTACACCACCAACCACTCGCACTATCAGTACAGATGCGCTCGATGTTGCTGGAACACGAGGTGTGATGCGTCCAGCACTCACCACACGATGAATCGGTACGCTCCAGCGTGTTCTCCTTCACCGCGACGCAGCACTCCACGGATCGTTTGGTTGAACTGCGGGCTCTCAATAACCACCTTGATCTCGTCGCTATCGGCGGCATGGACTGTAGGCGGTTTGGCACCCTACGCGCCACCACAATGCAAAGAAGAGTGGTAAGATCCATGCTGTCCACCACACCATGAGCGAGTGACACACACCTGAGCAGCACCATAAGAAGAAGCAGAGGACGACACGTGCGCGTAGAACCGCGCCGTGCTCGCGAGTACCAGGCCCGCGTACGCGCGGTCCAGCACGAGGTATCCGCCGGTGATCAGCACTTTACCAGGCGCCGACACGCACACGCCGCCGCCGACAACGCTGCTGCTGTCCTCACGATGCATCATCGCAATTTGAGATTGACGTGAATGATTGTTTGCGAAGCGCGAACTTTGGCTCACTCGGCTAAATACGTATCGAGTTTAGACGAGAAACTACTGTAGAGCCAGCGACATTCGAGAAACATTCTTATTCCACTGAACAATGTCTTTGTTTTTGTGAGCATTCTGCGAGTGAGCTCACAACTCACACAGACAAACAGTCCATCTTCTCCTATCTTCTTCACTCGAGACAGCCAGACGCCACCTGCAGCAGCTATGGAGGACGCCGTGCTGGTGCTCGTGATGCTCTTCGTGCTGGTCATGTCGTCGTTCATGCTCGACCGCTACTCGTGCATGGTCATCTCGCAGTCGGGCTTCGCGCTCGTGTTCGGACTCATCGTCGGGCTGCTGCTGCTCGTCACGGGCAAGCGCGAGTCGCTGAGCCACCACCTGAACCTGGACAACACGCTCTTCTTCGACGTGCTGCTGCCGCCGATCATCTACGAAGGAGGGTTCTCGATCAAGCGCCAGGCGTTCTTCCGCAACTTCCCCGCGATCATGAGCACCGCTGTGCTGGGTACGGTCATCGCCACGTGCATCACGGGCGGCGTGCTCTATTTCGCGGGACAGGTCGGCGCCGTCACGGCGCTCTCGTGGGTCGAAGCGTTCCTCTTTGGCGCGCTCATCAGCTCGGTCGACCCGGTCGCGACGCTCGCGTGCTTCAACAAGCTCAACGCGCCGCCGCTGCTCTTCAACCTGGTCTTTGGCGAGAGCGTGCTGAACGACGCCGTCGCGATCGCGCTCTACCAGACGCTGCTCAAGTGGAAGCCCGACATTGACCTCAACGCGCGCGAGCTGCTGCTGGTCGCTGCGAACACCGGCGGCATGTTTGTGGGCTCGCTCCTGGTCAGCTCGGCGATCACGCTGCTCGGCGCGTTCCTGCTCAAGCGCAAGATGTTCGCGGCGCTGCGCCACTTCCCGACCTACGAGATCTCGCTCTGCCTGATCTTCAGCTTGCTGACGTACTTTGTCGCAGACAGCTTGGACCTCAGCGGCATCGTGTCGCTGTTCTTCTCCGGCACGATGACGGCGCACTACCACTTCCACACGATCTCGAAAGCCGCGCAGCACTCGTTCACGCACTTGCTGCACACCACGGCGTTCATCTGCGAGAACATTGTGTTCGTGTTCATGGGCACGTCGGTGATCATGCTCTTTGCTGGCCACGTCGCCAAAGACGCCGGCACTGCGCTCCGCGTGGACGACATCGACTGGAAGTTCATCGCGCTCACGCTCGCGGCGTGCCTCGTGGCTCGGTTCTTCAACATTTTCCCGCTGCTCGGGCTCTCGAACTGCTTCCGCTCTGCCTCGGAGAAGATCTCGACAAAGTACATGACGGCGATCTGGTTTGCGGGTCTGCGCGGCTCGATCTCGTTTGCGCTCGCGAAGAACTGGTCGTACATCGGTCTCAAAGGCGTGTCGCACCGGAAGCTGATCGAGTCGACGACGCTGATGGTGGTGCTGTTCACGACCATTGTCGTCGGTGGTCTCACGGGTCCATTCCTGTCGATCCTGGGCTTGGTGAACAAGGGGGAGAAGGACGATGTGCGCGCGCAGCTTGAATCCGACACGGGGTCGTCCACGGACGACACTGCGTCCCCCGCGGCTCCGCGACTCCAAACGCGTCATGTGCCACGCCGCTCGATGCACTACATCGTCAGCCAGGGCAACGGCGAAAACCAGACTCCTTTTGTCGAGGTGCCGACATCTGAGAGCACAGCGACGACGATGGATATGCTTCGCCCCGAGGTCCTCTTGACGCCGCGTCCCCAGATGCTCGACAGCTCCAGTGATGACGACGACGAGGAGGATACGTGGGGGGAGTCGCGCACGACGACCCAGCCGCCTGCGATCCAGCGCGCCACCTCGCATTCAAGCAGCGAGTCGATCACTGGCGCGTTCTTCCGCTCGTGGCAGGCGTTCGATGCGTCGCGCATGCAGCCGATCTTCGGCGGCGCTCACTCGCAGGCTCAGGAGTCGCGAGCGTCCATGGTGGCACTGTCGCGCCAACAACAGCAGCAGTCGACAGCGACGGACGATGCGAACAGCCTCACGCTGCGAGAACTCGCCAAGATCCGAAAAGAGCACCTGGTGTGAGCAAGCTGATTACACGAGCGAACAGCAGAGTCAACGAAGAGCTGCAGCTGCTGGCTTCTTTCTCCTCCGTGCTTGTGCATGAAAGCGCCAAAGCCTCTATCTATATGCCTGTTTATCAAATAGGACTTCTTCATGTTTCCACATCCCTTCAGCACGCCATTGCTAGCTGACGAAATGTCTTCAGTTGCTGTTGTATGCAGTTTTTCTTCTCAGCTGCCACTAAACCCTCTCTAAAGCGATCGAGATTGTTCAGTACTGCACTGTACTGAGAAGAAATTAGAGAACGTGACGTCAAATGCGCACACTCACGACAAGCGAGCAGCTACGCTAATCGAACAGGGCGGACGATAGAGAGAGGAGACAAGCGAGAGGGGCATGACGCGCCGTGATAGCAACGCGCTGAGCGGCGGTGCTGACGACGACGCGCAGCTGCGGCTGAAGAGAGGCGGCGACGAGGAGGACAATGACAGCCGCAGGGAATGGGAGGAAGAAGAAGAGGAGGAGGAGGAGGATCTCTCGTTCATGCCGCCGATCGACGAGCTCGAGAACCTGATCCTGGAAGCGTACAATAATATGCAGAGCGACGGCGAGTTCATCTTCCTGCCGGACGAGGTCGCGCAGAGGCTGCACCAGGTCGCGCAGATGGTGCGTTTTGCAAACAGCGATGAGGAGGGAGTGTGGCAGTGCGACGCCTGCTTTGGTTTGCTTTGCTTTCTTCTCTGTTTGTCTGTGCACTGATAGAGCGTGTCGCATTGCTGTCGATGCTGTTGGAGGGGACGCTAGATGCAAGAGGCGAGTGCGGGAGGTGCTGAGGATGACCAGCAGAGCCAGTCGGACGCTGGGGACGCCGTCAGCGATGACGAGACGGGGGCATCCCAATCCGCCGAGTCCCTGCAGGAGAACGATCTCCAGGAGCCTGAGGAGGAAGAGGAAGAAGAGCAGCAGCAGAGAGAGCAGGAGCAAGCGGCTCGACCACCAGCGAAAGCAGCGGCGCCAAAGCAGCCGCTAGAGAGCAAGTTCATGGAGCTGCCGCCTGTGCTCGAGATTGATGAAGAGGTACGATGTCGAGCTTCTCTGTTCAGAAGAGTCGCCATTTCAAGCTGAGCTTCTTACCAGAACATGTCCACTCTTACGAATACAACTACAGGGCTCGAGCGACTCGCACGCTGGCAGTCCGCCAACAGAACGAGAGATCATAAGCGCCTCCTCCCCACCTCCTCCTCCTCCGAGCAGCGGCAGTCGAAGAAAGCCCTCCGCCATTCCGCCGCCGCCATCTGCCCATGCACCAGTCCCTGCGAGTCCACTCAAAACCAGTGCGAAGACGGCGTCATCGCCGTCTGTCCCCAGCAGGCTTAGAGCCCCACGTGGCGACACCAAGGTCGCTTCGTACGAAACGAGGCGAGAAGCCGCGCAGAAACTGAAGGAAGACAAGGCGCTTCGCGAGCAACGCGCGCGCGACTCTGCGAAGAAGCAGCGCGAAGACGCGCGGCGCAAACTGGAAGAAGCGCATCAGAGGCAGATGGAGGAGAAGCGAGAGCGCGTGCGGCGGATGCGGATGCAGCGAGAGGGGGTGAAGTCCGTCGCGGGGAAGAAACCTCCTTCCAGTACAGGAAGTACTGGCAAGTAAATAACAGGAGAGGGGGAGTTGTGTGTTATTTTGGTGTTGTACGATGGGTGGGACAGCAGTGCGCAGGTGACTTGATGGGTTCTTTTGAAGGGAGTTGGTTGTACTTACTGTCGAGCTTCGCATACGTGTCACTTGGTTCACATGTCTTGCTGCAAGAGCTCGAGGCACTCTGGATCGACCTGCTGCAGCAAGAGTCGCATGGCGTCGAGTGAGCTGTCGAGAACGTGCAGCTCGCGGCGCAAATTGCGTCGTCGCAGCTCCAGGTTCTCTTTTGTTGCCTGTAATTTGGTTCTGTGCTGCATGAGCTTTGACTGCTTCGTCTCGACCTTTCTGGTGCCAGCATGAGTCCACAGCACATGATTAGAACGTGGGGAAGCTGCCACAATAGGAAGCTCCCAAGCTGAAACTCGCTCTCTCAAACCTCGTATTGTCGTCCAGCTTGCTTGCACAATAGCTTGCGTATTGGCAGGAGAGCTGTAGCAGTTGGAGCCCTTTGGTTAGACAGCAGCACTCTTGTTGCTGATGGCGGCTCACTGCTAGTCCTGCGTGTGCGCTGTGGAGCTGAGCTCTGCCATAGAGCACAACAGGCAGCAGCTCCCGCAAATACTCGGCGCTTCCCTACACAACCAAGAGAACGCAACACTTTTCAAACACTGTCCAATTCAGACACCCACATGCATGAGAAACTCGCCTTGCCCGTACCTCGTGGACGATCTCTCCCACGCGAGTTGCGAGGAATCGGCGATTCTTCGCGATCGGCTGGCTCGGAACCACAAACTGGAACTCATTGTCGACACTAGGAGAGGGGAAGCTGCTTGGTGGTGGTCGTGGGTCGGCTTTGGGCTCATGCTCAGTCTCCCTCTTCTCCTCCTTCGTTGCCTGGAAAGAAGAGGCGACCAGCTCCGCTCGGATACACACCCCACCTGGCAGCAATTGCTCCTCGTGTTCTTCAAACCCGCTCTCTGTGCTCCACGCCTCTTTCTCCCCTTGGCGGTCGCTTTGCACGACGTACCATCGCATTGAGCAGCTCGTCGATGCTTGTTTCCATGTCTTCACATCAACATACGCAGATCCAATGAGCGAAAGAAACGCATCGCTGTCGTCGCTGCAGTCGGCATCGGAATTGTTTGCTGCTTCCCAGAGCTCCAGAGCCAAACAGGGACATCCGCCATCTTCAGCTTCTTCCACTTCTCGACCAGCTGCGCTGCTCTTGATCTCCACACGAGCTCTCTCGCTGCGCCACTCTGCCGCTCTGCACCAGCGATCTTGGCTTCAAATACAGTCCGCTCTCGAAGGGCAACCGGGAGCTCTTCAGTCCTGAACTCAGAGCCACATCCTTATGTCAATCAATAACCACCACACCCATGCGCCATGTCGTCTTGCACTTACTGTTGCTGCTGCTGATATTGAGGTGCGATCACGCGCAGCCACAATGCGCCTGCATGGTGTCGTCGGAAGCTGCTGCGGCTGCCACTGTGGACGCACAGCTCCATGTCCCAGCAGCCACCACTGCAAAGCCCGCACACGCTCACAATGACCAGCAATGGGCGAGAACTTCAGCGCGCACACTTGCACGCAAAAGACACTTCCATCGCGAACATCATCAGTCAGAACACAGCAAGATACGAAGCATCGTGTCGCCTTGCGTCATCAAGACGCGCGAACAGTCGCAGAAGAACAACGTCACCAAAAATCTATGGATGAGTTGCGCGAAGGTCGCGCGAAGGTACCGGATCAGCATTGCCAATGATTATTGGCAAGCAAGGTGACTTTGTTTGACCCCAAAACCATCACTCACTCAGTTTCTCTTCGCTCTCCTTTCCTCTTTGCGTTTAGTTGCAGGTTTGTTTGTTTCAGTATCGGTTCTTCTCAAGCAAGTTGGCAGGCAGGCAGGAAAGCGGACGACTGAAGCGGCTCGAGCTCTCTCTCTCTCTCTCTCTCTCTACGAAGGTTGGCTGGATCGGTTCTAGTACTAGACCCACCCTCATAGCGTGTCTCGATCGATACACATACACGCCATAGACAAGAACTTGCGGCGATCGACGACGCGATGGTGACTCTCCGCGGGAAGAAAGCGAACGCCAAGCCAAGCAAGAGCAGCAACGCCGCTTCGGAGAAACCAGCGACGCCCGCCGCCATCGCTGCGGGTAAAGCGAAGGCTGGCAGTGGCAGCAGCAACAACAGCATCAGTGGCGGTGCGGCCGGTGCTCTCGGAGTGCTGAGCACGCAGCAGGTGCAGGCGCAGGAGCTGCGCAGACAGCGCGAGGAGGAAGAGCAGCAGAAGCTGGTGCGCCAGAAAGAGGAGCGCGTGCTGCAGCTGCTTAAGTTCACGGCGCAGTCGGCGCTGTCGCTGCAGAAAATCCCAGACGAGTACACGACTGCCAGCTTTTGCAGCACGCTGCTGACGTCGCTGTGCGGTACTGGCAAAGACAAGAAAGCGAGTCCGCAGCAGATTATGGAGAAACTGACGCGCAATGTCCGCAAACGCGTGTGTGGCGCGATCTTCTCGTCCGATGAAATCGCGTACAGCTGCCGTAATTGCCAGGTCGACTCGACGTGCGTGATTTGCCAAGACTGCTTTGCGCATAGGTACGTGCTGTTTGTGGATGTTTGTGTGTGCTTTCCAGACTCACTCATTAACTGGCACTCTCTTGTGCATGTGAAATGGCATATAGTGACCACGCGGGACACGACGTTTACTTCCAGCGAACAACCGCTGGTAGTTCCTGTGACTGCGGCGATCCACACGTACGTGAAAACAAACACACACCTCGAGCATCGCTGCCAGAGAGATGGACCTTTACTGACCAGTGTTCCACTTTTGTTTTATGTTGCTCAAACTGTCTAGGCGTGGAAACCCAGCAGCTTCTGCTCCAAGCATCCAGGTATCGACGATGCGGACTCGAGTGTATCGAAGAAACACAAATTGCCAAAGAATATCGGTCTCGCTGCTCCGATTGTGGTCGACGCGGTGGTTGAGCACTTGTTCCAGGTGCTCCTCGGCGCGCAACAGGGGTTTGAGCTGGCTGAAGCGATGGAGGTTTTCTCGCGCAACATCCCTGTCCACATTCTGAGCGAGATTGCGGACGACGCAGACGACCAACTTGCGAGATCCAGTGGCGCGGAACGATCAACTTCAGCCGCTAGTTCTCGCGTTACATCGCGGACTTCAAACGCCATGGCTGCACGTCGAGGTCGAAGCAGAAGAGCCTCTCGCCATACGGAAGCAGAAGAGTTAAAGAGCGAAAGCGACGGCGTCGAGAATGAGTCTGCTGCAGTTACCTCCTTTGATCGTGCAGTCACACAGTTCAACATCCGTCTTCACAATGACGACGTGCACACGCTCACTGAAGTGGTGAACCACATCGCCAGTGCTGTGGACGTCTCCAAGTCGGTTGCCCGTGATATGGTGAATGAAGCAGACCTGGTTGGCGATGTCACTGTCGCGACACGAGATCTGCTCAAGTGCGCCTCTGTCGTCGGGGCTCTTCTTCGAAGCTCAATGAATGTCACTGTTGCGCCAACGTGGTGGCAGCCTCACATGGAATCTGTTTCCGACATCATCCAGTGGCTTTTCTCGCTCAGCTGTGCGTCGGACGGGCTGAATGAAATCGTATCGGAAGCACTTTTCAAAGAACGGAGTCCTATCGTGAAAGGATTCAAGCCGCTCTCTGATGTGCTCGTAGCTGGCGGAAAACACGGCATCGACGATTTCTTCAAGGAGCAGAATGCGCGGATAAACGGGAGTGCAGTGGAGCTGTTTGAAGCTGCGGTTGGCGCGAAGACAGTTGCTGAATGGGCTTCCGAGCTGGACAACACGCAGCGGAAGATGTTCCGCTTTCGGTTGAAATCCGGCGAAGAAGCTCCAAGCGTCGTGCGGAATGTGAATGGAGACTTGGTTCGGTGTGAGAACATATTTATTGAAGACTTCCT
Source organism: Globisporangium recalcitrans (assembly GCA_023333815.1). Lineage (NCBI taxonomy): Eukaryota > Oomycota > Peronosporomycetes > Pythiales > Pythiaceae > Globisporangium > Globisporangium recalcitrans. The sequence continues at coordinate 14,302 of JAASFO010000353.1, forward strand.
CAAGTCCATCGCGCTCAGCAAAGCGTACTCTCGACACCAAAGCGTTCGAGACGGCGTCGACACTGTGGTGGCGAGGTTTTTCTCTGCGTCAGAAGACTCGGCACGCTTGTCTGGACTGACCCTGCTTATCCAGTACGACTGTATCCTTCGCAAGCAAACTGTGAAGAGCTCGCATCTTCTTCTCCGAGAGCACATGCTTGGCTCGCAATTCCGAACGGAGATGCTCGAGTCCTACGTTCGATCGTACAAGGCGATGACGACAAATTTCCTTCGAGGACTTGGCAACTCCAGCGACACGGTGTTCGACTTTGCGGTCCAGTTTTTGACGGTACCGCATCTTGTGAAGAACTACACGAGAGAGATGACGCGACTTCACCCGGAGCGACCACATCTCTTGGGGGAACTGCTTGCTTCGCTGGAACTGGTGTTCAGATCGGCAATCAACCCAAAGGACGGTGTTCTGAATGTCGACCATCCAGCCTTGGGCAACCAAAAGTACAAGGTACGTTGTGGCTTTCATGCCATCCCTGTTGCTGCTGTTTCGCCTCTTCTGATTTGTATGGGTGTTTTCTTGACACAGCATTGCGTTGACAACATGGAGTACGTGCTGAACATCGGCGCGATCCCGAACGAACTGGTTTGCGATTTGGAGAACCTAGGCGTGTGGCTGTCCTGTTTGCAGATTTTGCAAGTATGTACTATGTTGGAATGATCATCGCATGGTGGTTGAATGGCTGAATGTACTCATTTGCTGTTGGTGTCTGCTGTAGAACGGAGATTTGCAAGCTCGGAGAGGTATTCGCGAGACTCACGTCGAGTATGAGTCCGACAGCTGGCTGTCGATGTTCAACCTCGGGATCCGTGTCCACTCGGTCTTCCCAGTTGCTTGGAATGGATTTCGGCCGGAGGAACTCCAAGCGAGAAAACTGCGACTTGTCGACATTTTCCGTCTCATCACTGATTCTCTGATCAAACGATCAGTGGAAATGAACGAGGAGGTGGCAAAGAAGAAACTGGCGCCAATCACGGCACTTGTCGAGTCCAAGAAACCAAGTGCAAACCTGAAACAAGTGCTCGCGTATGGATTCAATGTCGGCGCTGATCGAACGTCGCTCCACATTCCGCTGCATCGATTCTTGGCGGCTTCTGTTCGCCACATTTGCATCCACCAGCCCGGATTTGTGGATCTGATCACTGCGGACGGCTTGCTGAGCGTGTTCGGCTTTGATGGTCTCGCGCCAGAATGCCGCCTCGAGCTCGTAGAAATGCCACTGCGCTGCCTTGTGATGGCGTCTCAGATCCACTCGAACTTGTGGCGTCGAAATGGCGATGAAAACATGCTCGCGCAGTTGTACAACTACTCGGCATTGCCGTACTGCATCCATTATCGCGACTCGGATGTGTTTATGCTGCAGCTGGGTGTGCTTCTGCTGGGACCAGACACCATTTTAGCGCTGATGCTGAACCAGTTCCAGCTCGGCGGATATTTCATTCGACCTGCTACCGAGAAGTCTTCAAGCGCACCGTCTTTTCCAGCAAACGAGTTCAGCATTGCGCATAAATTGGGGTACTTGCGCTTGGAAGAAGGGATCGACTTGCCGCAGATGCTGTTGATGGTGGAAGAGTTCTTGCGTCTGATCATCATCGCTGGCACAAGTCTGCCGAGCTCAACTGGCGTCGCGTATGAGAACGAGTTCCTCGCAGAAGAAATGCTGCAGCAGCTTTGCGCCAAGTCGTATTCATTCAGCAAGCTGTTTGATCTAGCGATTTTGCCATCTGGTCAAGACGACTTGTCGATCACAAGACTGGAAGAGATTCTCGACAAAGTGTCTGACTTTGTTCCCCCGTCGGGGCTTGACGCAGGTCGCTACGAGCTCAAAGACGGATTCTTGGAGAAGTACAACCCGTACTTCTTGCACTTGAATCGAGAGGCGCACGAGCTTGCGCGTGACAAGTGGACCAGCTACAGGAAAATGTGTCTCCAGAAGAAGAAAGCCAAGGGAGCGAGAGACACCACGGTGCCGATCGAGCCGCTCCGCGCCGCAGCGACCCCCGTGCGCTTCCTGCGTCCAGTCCAGAACATCTTGCTGTGTGAAGGAACGATTGCGATCGTGCAAATGATTCTGTGGAAGGTGCTCCGCGCTGATGGAGTGTCTTCGTCGTCAGCAAGCACGGTGTCGAACACGGTCTCGGATGCGGTGATCTCCACGTGTCTCCATTTGCTCGTGCATGGCGTTCACACTGCGATTTCGTCGTCGTCAGCGCGCGACGAGTTCTTTTCTCGATTGTGCGCGGTGAACTCCAATTTGGACAACTCGTCGGTACTTCATTTGTTGAGTAGAGTTCACAAGAAGCGGTCGACGATCCTAGATGAAGAACAAGCTGGGACGATTGAATGGCTCGTGTGGAAGATCAAGGAATCGTCACCAGAATGCCGGGATTTTATGACTGCGCTGGAAGAAGAAGCCACGAGAGGAAGTGCTCGAGCAAGAGCAGCCGCAGGATCCGCTGGAGCTCAGTCGTCTACTGCAGCAGCCCCAATGACGTTGGAGCAGCGCAAGGAAGAAGCCCGCAAGAGAGCTCTCGCAGCAATGGCGAAGCAACAAGCCGCATTCCAGGCGATGATGGGCGACATGGGCGAGGACGACGACGAGAGCGAAGAGAAGGAATCGGAAGGCAATCGGATGGAAAGCGCATCTGATGACGACGACGAGTCTTCGGACATTGTTCAGCTGGGCAAGCGTCGAGCGTCGATTCAAGAAACGGATGAGGAGTTGAAAAAGCGTCAGCGAATCGAGGAGGAATCGTGCCACAAGTGCATTTTGTGCCATGACACGTCCACTCAGGGTGAAATGGGCATGACGGCGTATGTGCACCAGTCCACGGTGTTGGCGACTGCATTCCGCCCTGAAGCCCACGAAGCGCTTCGACCGGAGGGGAAGAAGGTTCGAAATCAAGTCCGGACATTGATTGAGAAGATGGAGCTTTGCTCGGGTGGACCGAACAGCTCTTCGTACGGAGACATGTCGCCCTCGCCGCCAATGCGGGGGTACTCTGCTCCATTTCCGGACTGGTACATGGATGATTCACTCGCGTTGGACTCCCCGATCCCTCAGCTGAGCCCAGGACAAAGACGCCAGCATCAGGAACGACCCCGATTACCGGGAACTCACTTCCCGATGCTCGAAGGTGAGATGCTGCAAACTGATGAAGAGCTCGAAGTCTTGGAAGGAGTGCTGAACCTTCGTGAAGACCAGCAACTGTTTCCAATGGACGTGCGACGAGCGATCAACTTGGAGCTTCGTGGCGCGCGCGCTGGCCAGCAAGCTCGTGGACGCGACCGAGCTCCGCCAGCTGAAGGTGTTCGAGGGCACATGCATGTGCACCACCATCACCACCACGGGTTCAGCGACAGTGAAGACGAAGGAGAAGAGTTTTCGCCAGGGTTCCACGCAGACTTTTCGCCTCCAGGGATCAGTAGCGCAAACCGTGAGAGTGCGAAGCTGTACCTCACGCCTTGCGGTCTTCATATTCGAACATGCCAACACGCAGTGCACATCCATTGTTTGGAGCGTTACATCAGCTCTTTGCACGACAAGGCCATCCGTGGCGAAGAGTTTGATGGCGTGCAGGCGATTGATCCTGATTCCGCGATGACGCAGTTCCTCTGTCCATTGTGCAAGACGCTGTGCAACTTTTTGATCCCGACGTCCGATCCGTCCTTGGCTGATGGTGCAGAAGACGAAGTGATGGTGACTGAAGGCGGCGTCACCCCAGACGAGCAGAGGAAGGTTGCATCGTGGCACAGCATTGTCGAAGAGCAGATGCGAGTCTCCGGGTGGTATCGAGTAGTGCTTGGACGCAACGGAGATTTCGGTGACGAGAGCGACAGTGTGCATGATTTGTGGAGAGACTACTTTGAGGAAACGCTGTGGGAACCCCACGGAAGCCTAGAGAAAGGCGCGCCATTCTTGTGGTCCGCTTGTGCTTTCTCCCTTGCGTCCTTCCTCACAGTAGCGGAGGACGAGCATCGGAATGTGTCGGGCAGTGACGCGATGTATGACCCGTTGGTCGACCGATGTCCGCCGTCGATGGAGAAAGAGCTCGCGTCTCTAGCTGCTGTGACAAGGTTCTGTCGATGGTCGTTTTCACTCTTGGAGCACAGCGCTGACGCGAAGGTGATCTGGGAGACGTCGAAGCGATGCTGTCCGATCAACAGCGAAACGAAGCGCGAGTACAGGAAGTTTACAAAGGTACGGAAGTGTGTGTCGTGGAGTGGTCTCGTTTTGATTCCACCATCTCATCCTGATTGGTGTTTCTTTTTGCATGATGTGTATTTGAACAGTTGCTTGGCTCTATCGACGCGTGCTTGAGAGGGACGATCCTTGGTCTCCTCGTCGCCGACACTTTTACGGTATGGATATTGCTGTTGTCTTCGTTTGACTGCCAAAATGACGAATGTGTCCTAACCGGGTTGTCTCTTTTTGCTTTGTGCACAGGCGTTTGTTGTGTCAAGCGTCATTGCTGCTGACCCGCTGACAATTTGGAGATTCATTCCAGTGTTCAGCGTCGCGGATGTTCTCCAGCGTCTCTATGCAGAGTTCTTTTTCGTGGAGAAAACCGAGGATACGTCGCTGTTCCAAGACAAGTTCTCTGTCCAGGACACCAAAAGCATCGAGCAGGAGACAAAAGAGGAAGAGCTGGCTACGTTGTCGTCTGTCAGCCGAACGCGAAGTGGCAAGGCGATTTCTGGTGGCAGTGGCGGTCACTCGAAATCCGGCTCGGCTTCTGGGTCCACGAGCTCTGAATCCCCCGCTTCGGTCGTGCAGGAGCTGATGGATGCGATCAAGAGTGAGAGAGAGCAAGGCGGCGAGGAGTACGCCGTTCTTTCTCTGCTGAAGCGAATGATCGTGGCTGACTCGAGCGAGCGACTGAAGCCTCTTCCACGCAGCGAGCTGGCCGCGCGTTTGCAGCGCGTCAAGACGGCGAATGCCATGTTTGTGCGCCGCATGAAACTCTACTGGCGGTGCGTGGCTGACCAAGAACCGTTTGCGAACCGATACGGGAGGTTGGAGATTCCAGATATCCGAGAGATCGCGAAGACGTCGGACGCTGTGCTGGACCAAGTGTGGAAGTGGTGCGTGGACCGCATGAACAGCAAGAACTACCTGGGTGTGGCCAAGACGGGCGACAAGTGCGAGCACACGGAAGGCGCGAGCGAGGCGTACGTTGCCAGCATGTTTATTTTGCATGACGCGACATCCAAGCCTCGCCTGATCGACCTCCCCGTGCAGTACGACGAGCTCTACAGCCAAATGACGGGCGTCAAGTGCGACCGCTGTGAAAGAGTGCCGTGCGACCCGGGCATTTGCTTGATCTGCGGCGAGTACCTGTGCTGCGGAGATGCGTGCTGCACGCGTCCGTTTATCAACCACGGTCCTCAGGTTGGCGAGTGCACGCGCCATGCAGCCGAGTGCGGAGGCGGCATTGGGATCGTGCTGCTGTTGGACCAGTGTCGCATCGCGATCATCGGGGGGAGCATGGCGGCGTACTTCCCGAGTCCGTACGTGGATGCGCACGGCGAAGAAGACGTGGGACTGCAGCGTGGTCGCCCGCTGCGTCTCGACGTGGCGCGGTACCGGTACTTGGAGTCGCTCTGGACCAACCACCGCATCTTCACGGAAGTGTCGCGCCAGCGCAACCAGCGCGAGCCGCAGTACACGGTGAACCTGTCGTACCTGTAGAGGTGTGTGATGGAGCTCCTCAAGATACAAGTAGGTAGGTGCATGCATGTGTATGTATTTGTCAATGATACATTGGAAGAATGGCCATGACTGCGTCAGTTTATCAAATCGTGCTGTCAGCCCAGGAAAGTTAGATGCGCGGGCAGGTCCGCGTCTGAATAGAGCTCGTCCTGGAAGAACACGCACAGCAAGCGGCAGCTGCCGCCAATGCGCACTTGGGTCGTCGTCGCCATCTGCGCCAGAAGGCGAAGACTGTGGATGCTTGCTGCAGTTATTGTTGCTGCCGCGGTGCTGCTTGTGCTTTTGGGTGACACTGCTCGGTTCTTCGTGATCACTCGTGGAAGCAGACTCTCGAGGTAGACGTCCCCTGGCGAGTGCGAGCCTTCGCCGATCTGCACGAACGACGACGACGAGAGCGACGCCGAGAGCGAGGACATGAGCGTTGCGGGGCTCTTCATTTTTTTTCTTGTGATGCTGACTCGAGTGGAGAGAGATAATCGTGGTGTTGATGAGGTGGTGTTCTCCTGCGTCTCTGTGCGTGAACAGTCACATGCTTGCGATGATCTGCTCATTATATCTGACCAAAGCGAACTCCATTCCCGAACCGACAGATAGACAGATCGCTTGAGAGATGGCGGTTGAACTCCCCAGCAAGATGGACGCACCAGAGAACGCGAATGCCTCATCGTTCTTCCACATCTACAAGGAGCTCTTCGAGTACGAGAGGCATGTGGGCAGTGACGACCCCGTGGTTCTGAGCCAGAGAGACGGCATCGGAGCCAAGACGTTTCTCGACAAGTACCGGGAGTGCGAGCAGCGCCAGGCGATGGAGGTGCGCGCTGGACTTCAGCTCCCGCTGGTTTCAACGCTGATGGTCGACACCATGAGGACACGCGGAGTCCAGCTCAGCAGCACGCTCATGCCCTTCGCCACTGCAATGACGATGCCGCCGCAGCAGCAGCAATACCAGCCAGAGAGGACGAATCCTCAGGTGATGCCGCCACAAAGAGCGTCGTCTTCATTCACGCGCTCCAAGCTCGAAAACAGTCTTCGACAGTCCGTGAGCGACCAAGAGGACGCAACACCAGTAGCGGACTCGTCCTGGTCTGCTTCATCGTACTACAACCGTGCCCAGTTCCCAGAAAGAACAAGCCCACAGTACGAAAAGCAGGCATCGTCAAGCAAAGCAGCAACAGCAATACCCCCATGCCGTCGTCATCGCTGCTGCTCGACACCTCAAATGCACACGCTCGCAGCCCCCACGCCACCGCAGAGCGACAATCCTCGTCGTTCCAGCTCCCAAAGCTGGCAGACTTGCTCATCGACAGCTCCACTCGTTCCGCGACGTTGCGGTACAAGCACCTGGACGAAGCCAAGAAAGTTGAGCTGCTCATCGGGAACAACTGCGGCGGGCGGATCAGCTCCGTGTCCACGAACCTGCCACCTTCAATTCGCAGGAGACTGCAAGCGTCCGTCAGGGTCGAGCAGCGGCGCGAACAGCTCTACTCGGTCCTGCGCCAGGATTATCAAGAGCTTTGTCATGAGTAGCGGGGCAGCGGGGAGGGACGGTCTCTCGCCTCTTCCCTTCGGTTTCGACCAAGTGTCTGACGTTAAATTACATGTCTTCTCTCTTTTTGCTTTGCTTCCCCCTTTACATCTCCAGCAGGAACGCGTCTTCTGGAAACCCGTCGAAGAGGTTACTAGCGATCGCGTCGTCAAAGAGCGAGCTCTCGGGGAATACGTTCGCTTGTGGATCTTGCTGCTGCTGTTGTTGCTGGGGCACCCCGAGCGTCTGCGTTGCTCCGGCAGTTCCTGGATTCTGGAACTGCATGTTCGCATTCTGCGCTACTTGCTGCTGCTGTAGCTGTTGTTGCTGTGGCATACTCATTCCATACGGGAATGCGTTCATCATCATCTGCTCGGGCATCATCGGGAACGTGTTCATTTGGTTCATCATCGCCGCTGACTGCATCCCTGCCATCGTGTCGAACCCGCCAGTGGCCGGATTAAACTGCGCTTGGCTCGGAAACACCGGCTGGTTGAACGAGGTGTTGAACGGATCCGCCGGTAGTTGGTTGCTGTTCATGGCACCGTATCCGTTGTTGAACATCGCGGATGAGTTGTACATACCTGCCGCCCCCGCTGCAGACATGTTCATCGGCATTTGGCTCTGCATTTGCATCTGCATCGCGAGGTACTGCGGGTTCATCATCGCCATGTTCATCGCTGCCGCAGGGTTCATCATGTAGTTTTGCTGGCTCATGAACGCCGCAGGGTCCCCGGTGTTCATGTAGGAATTGGTCGCGAACGACTGCGCACCGCTCATCGGGAACGCCTGAGTGGACGCAAGCGCAGCATTCGAGCCAAGCGATGCGTCGCTGAACCCGGTCGACGTCATCGCTGCACTCTGATTCGAGCCGTAAAACGCACCATTTCCAGTAGCCGCTGGATAGCCAAACTGCTGCTGAGGGTTGACAGGGCTCGCCATCGGCATCGGTGGCTCGGGAAAGGACGTCGGCGATGGGATTGGCGCCGCTGGCGTCGGGAGCTGCACGTTGCTACTGTCTAATGCTGCTGGAGCAGCGGCACGCGGAGCAGGCGCCGGTGCTGGCGCTGCGGCTTGCTGCTTGAGCTTGTTCTGCGCAGCTTGCCACGCGAGCACCGCCGACGCCTTCGACTTTTTAGCTGCGGTCTGGGGGGCCACTTGCGGCGTGGCTCGCTTCTCCGTCGTCCCTTTCTTCGCGCGGTCCGAGCTCTCGTCCTCAACCGCGATCTGCTTGTCTGCGAGCGACGCCAGCACTTCCAGTCGCGCGCCGACTTGCTGGCGATACGTCATGCACTTGCGGATCCACTCTTTGTGCTCTTTCACCAGCGTCTTTGGCGCTGCGAGCAACACAACAAGCCACACGTCGGTTAGCATAACAGCTATCGGCAGTCAGAGGTCTGCAGAGAGAGCTAAGCTGCTCACACGACCAGTCAAAATGCACAGACGGAACGTACGCTCTTGTGTGTGCAGCACGTTCCACCCGCGCAGCGCCGCGTCGTTCTTCTCGAGCATCGCCTGGATCTCGCGCGACGAAATCTTGCGCTCCGCCGACAAAAACTACAACACACACACACACATCACGAGTAAATATCCCCACTCGCCATCACACACAGCACTACTGCACCTTGCAGCACAGCCCAATGAAAGGAGGAGAACGAGGCGCTCACCTGTGCCGCCGCTGCCGCGCGCTGCTGCAACTGGGTCGCGGTGTGCGCTCCTCCGTTCCCCGCCGCCGCCTGCTGCTGCTGCGCTGCGCCGGAGGGGGGCGTCAGCGCACTGCGCGTGCCGTTCGCCATCGCTGTTTGAACTGCTGTCTGTGTTGCGATTGCGATTTTGAGTTTTCGTGCGCTTCCAGAAAAGCAACGCGAGACTGACCAATAGAATGCGACAACGATTATACACGGGATACTCCCATTTCAAACGCCATTGAATCGAAAAAATCTGTCTCCAAGCGGATCGGCAACAATGTGTCTCAAGCCAAATTCTTCTGCTGTACTGAGTCTCAGTGAGGTCGCTCGAAAGACACATTGTTGCCAATTCGCGCAGAAACTGCAAAATCGAAACAATCGGACTTTCGAGCGACCACACTTGAACTCAGCACAGCACCAAAACCTGCCTTGAGACACATTGCTGCCGACTCAGTCGTGCGAAAATGCACCACACATTCGCTCAAAAATGCGCCACTCGGTTCCCACGATCTCCCATGACTTCCCATGAATAGCGTGCTGCATTCTCCCATGACTGGCTGCGCATACCCTCAACTCGAACTCGATGGCTTCGTTCGAAAGGACACGCGATCCTTCGTTTCGCAGAATGCAAGAGTGCAGACTCACTCCTGCTTTCGAGAGACTGCATGCGCGACAGCAGCACGAGTGAGTGCGCGCTTGAGAGCACCGCAGAGAGCTACGCGAGCTGCTTCAGCGGGCAGCTTTCAGGGGGTCCGTGCCAAGCGTGCGCGTCGCAGACGACGGCGAGCCAGCTCTGGTACGCAGACTACCCGCAGACACTCAGCTTTTCAGCGCTCTCTGGCTCAGATGCTGGAATAGCGACGCAGCTTGCGAACCAGCGGTCGCGTGGGTGTGCCCGACGCAGGACAAGGGCAAGTGCTGCGTGGAGAGAGAAGAGTATTCCGCGCTGAGTCCGTATCGGCGTCTCTGCGGGAGCCGAGTAGCGAATGCTACGACAGACGCAGACGCGCTTGATGAAGTGACTGTCGCAAGAGCGATCGCAGGGGAGCTGCTGACACTCCCGCAGCTGCTGGGAATCGGATCGACGCTTTACATGCGGGGACGGTGGGCTCGACAGCCAAAGCACACCCTGCAGCTC
>JAASFO010000354.1:0-24402 GCA_023333815.1 Globisporangium recalcitrans
CTAACATGTCACTGCACTTACTGTGATATTCGCCTCCAGCATCAAACAGATCTGTCACCTCCCAGCTGTCCGAGTTGTGCCATCGAGGAGGTCAGCTCATTGCTACCACCAGCTTCATCGGCGCTTCGCTGTATGCGAGCTCCAAGCAGAAAGCTGACATGGCCAGATCTGAGTCTTGGTGGACTCTGCACGCGGTCTTGCTGGCTCTAGTCGTTGTTGGGATGCTGGCTCAGTTCAAGCTCACAGGACGGGCGAACACCACGAAAAGAAATCCGACGAGGAATCAGAAGGAGCGCAGTCTAGCAAAGAGACTGCATGTTGGCTGGGAAACCTACCTCGAGCTGCTACTGCAGGGTATCAAGAGATTCTCGCTGGCTTCGACGCTGCTGAACGATTCTATCGGGATCGGGCACCGAGTCGAATTGCAGACGCGGTTTGGTTTCCAAGCTGGTGGTTTCGTGTCCCTGTCCACTGCTGAGTTCTTTTCTACACCTTTGTGAGTTTCGCACCCGTTAGACTTCGCAAGAGGTCTCTCCTCCAATGGATACAGGGTGCGTCTACTTTCGAACCGACGATGTTGGTTGTTGGCTCATCATCGTTTGCAGAATAGCCTATTCCATCACGCCAGATGCTTTGTGGCTTCGCGATGGTTGGTCGGCTCGTCAACGCCAATGCCTCTCATTCTCACATTTGCCGTCAACTACAACTCTGTCTGACAGACACGCGCGTGAAGCTTCCAACAGCGATGACTCCCAAGTTCACTGATGCCGGCGTGACGTGGGCGATCCTGGCCGTGATGATCGGCTTCCTGCTCTGCATCGCTGGCTACCGCCTGCTGCGCTTCTCAGCGTGCACGATCGCGTTCGTCACTGGCGCGACGCTGATTGTAGACCAAGTCTTCATGAGCCTCTTTGCGGTCGCGTTGGTGCTCGTCTACTGGCCAGTGTACCTGCTCTTCGGCTGTACGTTTCTTGGTGTCTTCGGGCTTATTTCCACGAGCGCCGGCGTGTTCCTCACCAGCTTTTGCGGCGGCGTCAACTTCGCGCAGCTCTGCATGGCGCTGCTCGAGTTCAGCGGCTCCGTAGGACTCGGCTTCGTGATCATGGTCGTGGTTGGCGTCGTCTGCGGGGTCGTCGGGGTCAAGTTCGAGACGAAACCCGCGCTGATCGCGAGTACGAGCTTCCTGGGGGCGATCACCATGGCCGACGGCGTGGGCTACCTGATGCGCGCTTCCCTGACTTCGGGTACGCCGAGCGAGACCCCCTTTAAAGAAATCGCCTCGTGGACCAACTCGGTGATGGTTTTGTTCGTGGAACCGAGTTCGTTCTTCAGAGGCACAGCCCAGATGCAGATCGCGTCGTGGACGTTGTTCGCGATTCTGATGGCTCTGTTCGCGTGTGGTGTGCTGGTTCAGTGGAAGTTGACTGGGCGGGGCAACTACCATGAAGACGAAGCATCCAGCGTATCATCATCAGACGAGGCTCAGCAGCGTGGAGATAACAATGGCGGAGTGAACGCTGCGATGGCGCTGCGCTACGAGAGTCTGGAGTCGCCTCAAGAAGTGAAAAGAAACCTGTACCAGGAGACTCGAGAAGAAGACAAGGCGCGTTTTGTGGGCGGCGACCCCATTCAGCACGTCTGAATGCAATCCTAGCAATGCTGCATTATATGTACTTGCGTCATAGTTGTATTTGAGTAAGAAAGCTATTTGTAAGAAGGAAGATACCATCGCTGTTGCCTCGCTGTCTGCCTGCTATTCTCTTGTCTTCTCTTCGTAGAACACTGGACATTGCAGCTCCGTCCGCGTTCAGCGCCTTCGGTTCTGTTCTCTCCGAAGCCACACTGTAAGGAGTGAAGGGACAGAGGATTGACAGTGAGCCCAAGAGTCCACCATTGCCGCCAGTCACGTTCAAGGTACGTCGGATTGAACACAAACAGAACGCTTACTCCACGCACCAAGAAGCCACAAACAAGCGAACATCTGAGCGCCATTTGTGCTTAAAGCGGCTACTGCCCACACCAACCAAGCACTGCTGCCACTCGGACCCCTCTTCCCCGCTCAGCAAACAACGATGTTCACTGATGGCTTGTCCCGACGCTCTTTTAGCTCGTCGTGGTGTACGAAACGATCGCCTTCTTGATCCGGAAACCAGAGGTCTTGGAGAGTTCGACCAACGAGCTCTGAGTGAACTGGGAAAACGGGTACACTTTATCCACCTGCTCCTTCCTCGAGCACCATCTTGGAAATGGAATTTTCGTCGAACGACACACACGGTGCAAGCCCCAATGCCAACTCGCTTGCTCTTGCAAAGTGCACATGCACAGCCCAGTTTCCAAGTCCACCGAGAGCAGCACCAATACGAACGAACGGACTCATATTGCGCGCAACTAAACATGGCAAGCACCACCTGATGAACCCAAGCATGTTGCGCAGCTTTCAGTCATCTCGCCAAGATCGAAAATCCTCCCATCTCTATCACTCCATTGGCTGAAACAATCTCATGAATAAATATCCACCAATCACACTCATCCAACTGAGAAAAAATCCGCTCGCTTGTGTCCAACATCTGATCGAAAGATGTGCAAGAGAGCTTTGAGTCCAACTGCAGTCCGTCAATCAGTCAATCGATCCGTCAGCAAGCACCACTTCCTACCTTTCTCCCATGATGATGAAAATGAAATTTTCACACACGTCACCTGCCAACCTTCATGCTCTTCTCTTCTCTCTCTCTCTCTCTCTCTCTCTCTCCCTCTATTAGCACCGCCACCTTCTCCATCAGAGTCACCATTCGCTCATTCCTCAATTCACTCCCAAGTCCCAACATCAGCTACCAAAAGACTGTGAACCAATCCTCAATAATGGCAACCTCTCTCAAGCCATTCTCCACCATGCAACTACTGCTCCAAGCCCTCATGGTTCTCTTGGCCACAACGGCATCCGTGACCCAGGCCGCCGACATCGACAGAGCGAGCGACACGGTCGAGTCGATCTTCGATTCGGCCAAGGGTGTCAAGACCGGCGGCAGCATCCTCGCGGTGCTCGCGATCGCCGCGGGGCTCGTCGTCTGCCTCGCGGGCTACAAGCTCTTCCGCGCCGCGCTCTTCGTCGTGGGCTTCGTGGCTGGCGGCGTGGGACTCGCGATCGCGGCCGAGCACGTCTTCGACACCGAGTCCTGGGTCGTCACGGCCTCCTGGGTCGCGTTCGGGGTCGGCGGTCTGCTGGTCGGCTGCCTCGTCGTCTCCATGTACACAACGAGCATCTTTGTGGCTGGAGCCGCCGGCGGCGTGCTGCTCGCGATCATGCTCAACACCTCGGTCGGCTACAAGATCTACCCGAGCGACCCGAACGTCGTGCTCATCGTGCTGGCCATTGCGCTGGGCATCGTCTGTGGTGTGCTGGCGCTCAAGCTCGAGAAACCCGTGCTCGTGGTCGCGACGAGCCTCGTCGGCGCCGGTCTGCTCGTCTGGGGCGTCGGCTACTTTGCCGGCGACTTCCCGAGTCCGAGCGACCTCAAGACGTTCGCCAAGGAGGACACGAACGGCGACTGGGTCTACGACATCCCCACTGCCTGGTGGGGTTACGTCGCCGGCATCCTCGTGCTCTTCGTCATCGGCATGGTCGTGCAGTTCAACAAGACCGGCACGGGCAGCGACTACCACCGCAGCCACGCACTGCCATCGCGACACCACGCGCAGCAGGAGCCGCTGCACTACGGCAACGCCGAGACCCCACAGCAGCAGCAGCAGCAGCAGAGCAACGTGCGCTACGGCAACCCGATCTCCCACGTGTAAACGAGGATGCTGACCACTTTATAGACACGCGACCAATACACTTTCCATCTCTACTGTCTACAGTTTCCTGATTGTTGTATGGATGCATCCGAACGGGGCTTTGTGGTCAAATAAGATCCAGCTGAGAGAGAACTAAGCTCATGCGCAGGATCCCAACACTCTGCATGGTCGAGTGTGTCGTTTCAAGCTCAGTCCACATGCACTCTGATTCTGAAGTGTCAGCTGGCAAGAATGGCATTCACTCACCCTTCTTATACTCGCGAAAGCCTTTACAATACATGCTCAACGCACTGTGACTTCTAAACAACCCCTATAATCCACATATCAGTTGCCTCGAACAGCAGTTCGCTCATTGTTTGAGGAAATCTCAGTGTGTCTCTGATGAGGTCAGTAGAGCTACTGGACTTTGCGAGAGGAGCTCCATTCGCACCTCGTCTCTGGTTGCAGCGAGCGCCACCACATCCCACTCACTCGCCACGCTCGCAGTTCTGCACGAACCCCATCTCGCTGGTAACAAACGTCCAAAGACGGGTTCGATTGCATTGGCTCTCGCGTTGCAACCTGGCTTCTGGTCCGCTCTCGACTGTCTTGCTTGCCTGTCCACTGGAGACGCCATTCTACATCGCGCTTTCATTCTCGTGTGCGAGTGGGTGTGCATGTCGATGTCGACCATTCCATGGCTGGGGTCTGTGGCCGCTTGTCAACCAGCGAATGATCGTTTCTGCATGCAGCTGCACCACTCGATCAAAATGTGTGGCTGCTGTTCTGACCAGCAGAGCCAAGTGAGAGCTAAAATGGGTCGGTATGGATACCATTTTCGCTAGAGTGGTGCTCGCTTTGACACATGTGTGTGTGTGAGTTCAGCCAGCTATTCACAGCAGCCGCAAGTGACAAGCGCAAACCAATCCGAAACGGCATCCATCCACATGGCTCCGCAGCAAGTTGCTGAAGTGTCTTTCGGACGTGCGAGTATGTAAAGGTCTGGCCATCACGACCGTTTTCGAGACCAGCAGACTGGGCGGAGCAGCGCGCTGTCTGCGAGCCCACAAACTCACCCATTTTCTCATTTGCGTGAGAAACACACACACACACACGCACTCACCCAGTCGCTCTGTCATTCATTCGTCCAATCCGATAGATCCGTCCGTCTGTCTTCTTCTGCTGAACCTTCCCTTCAGGAGCATCAAGCGTCGAGAGATTCGCTTGCGGACGACAGTTTCAGAGAGCTTGCAAAGATACTTTCAGTTTCTACGGTCAAGTGTACGAACACGCACGAGTGTTGGCACAGAAGCGCCGAGATGCCATTGCGGATTTCGGATCCGCCAAGCAGACACACTGGCAGCAGCAAGTGAACAACAACATGTGAACAACAAGCGCATGCAGCGAACAAAGTGCACGAGGACTCAGTGCTTTGGTCGAAGTGACAGGACGGGAATTGTTGGCTTCGAAGCGCAAGTTTCCACGCGCTTTCCTTTGACGACGCGACGACAGCTTTGGCTGTGAAAAAAGAGAGAGCAGCACTGAACCTCTTGCATTGATTTTCTTATTTTGTGTCTCGTCTGCTCGTCCACACGCACTTTGGACACCCCTTTAAGTCCAGGTAGATGGTCATCTTCATTCCCTTTTGTTGCGCATTGGCTCTGATGTGTCAATGCGAGGGATACTTTAGCCGGAGTAGAAGATACGATCGAAGTGCGAGCGTGAACCCAAACTCGACTCGCTTCCTTGTTTGCTCGACTCGCAAGCGCTTCCAAACGCCGAGTCTGAAAAACACAGGTCTTGTTCTTGCGCGCTTCCATTGGAAACACACTGTGTGCAACTCTGGATCTCCTTGTCACGTCGCAGCCAAAGCAAAGCTAGCATCCAGTCTCTGCGAGCCAATTTTTCACAAACCACACGAGAATCCATCCATAAAAGAGTCGCGCGTGCTCTCTCAGCCGCCTGCTCTGTCCGTGCTGACGCCATACAGCCCCCCTCACTCTCTCTCTCTCTCTCTCTCTGCAACTAGCACAGCAGCGAACGAGCGCACGAAAGCGTGCAACTCAGCATGGTTCACTTTGCAACTTGCGGTCCGCTTGAGCAGCTCCACCCAGCCAGCAGTGACCAAGTAGAAACAGCAGCAACATGCAGGTTCTCCGCGTGCTCCGCTTCGTCGCGGCCGCCGCGATCGCGACGCTCGCGACCACGTCCGCGCAGACCGCCAGCGCCGACGCCACGAGCGTCAACACCGAGACTGTGGCCGACATCCTGAGCGCGGCCGGCAACGTGACCGACCTCCCGGGCGGCAACACGCTCTGCGCCACCACCAAGCGCGTGCGCCAGCCGTGGGGTGCGCTCTCGGAGGACGACCAGGCGCTGTACCTCGAGGCCGTGGCCATCGCGGTCAAGAACGGCGCGCTCAAGCAGTTCGCTGACTTGTACGGGGACGAGGCAAGCGGCGCGCAGGCGTCCTTCTCGAGCGCGTTCTTCCTCTGGCACCGTCGCCTCGTGCTCGGCTTCGAGTCCTACCTGCGTGACTTGGCGCCAAAGTTCGCGTGTCTGACCGTGCCGTACTACGATGTGCACACGGCTTACGTGCGCTCGGCCACCCAGGAGTGCGGCTCGCTCTCCGAGTGCTCGGGCATCTTCAAAGCGTTCGGCGGCGAAGCCACGACCGAGCAGAGCTACTTGCTGCTCAACGGACAGAACGTCACGGGCTACCTCCACAAGGACTACCCGTTCGAGGAGGACTGCGACGACGACGACAACTGCGGCTACCACGTGCGCAACGACCTCACGAAGCGCGTCGTGCCAGTGTCCGCGGGTTTCTCGGCTTTCCAGAGCCTCATCGCGTCCACGAGCGACTACGCGTCGTTCCTCGAGGGCATTCAGTTCGGCATCCACAACGAAGTGCGTGACGCTGTCGGCGGCGCGCTCACCACGTTCGCATCCCCACGCGACGTGTTCTTCTACTCGTGGCACTCGGCTCTCGACATGTACCTGCACACGTACCAGCTCTGCCGCATCGGCGTGCCTCTCTCGGAGGACGACTTCAAGAACTCGACGCTCACGTTCACCAACGCGAGCGACTCGACGGGCGGTATCTCGGGCACCGACGCCAGCACCAAGCTGCTCTTCAACGTCAAGGTGAACGGCACGACGGTCGACATCTCGGAGCACCCGACTTTCGGCAAGTACTTCAGCTACGTGGGCAACGACATCTGGAACTACGGTGACGTGCAGCAGCTCGGAGACTACAGCTACACGTACGAGCTCCCGGAGGTGCTCCGCCAGCAGCTGCTGACCAACACCGACGTGTGCACGGGCTTCAACCGCGCGTTCGCCGCGACCGCGAACGTCGCCAAGACGCTCACGTCCAAGAACATCACGACCAAGTCCACGAACGTGACCACGACCAAGACTGTGACCACGACTGTGATCCGCAACGGCACGAAGTACACGACGACGACGACGACCAAGACCACCGTGCGCCGCAACACGACGACGACGACGACGTCCAAGAACTCGACCTCGTCGTTCTGGGCTAACCTGACCGCCAAGTTCGGCTACATCTACGACCTCAGCGACGACGACTCGTACGTCGAGGGTGAAGGCGTGACCAACGGCTACACTGGCTACGACGCGTATGCCGCGAACGGCATCCTGACCACCAAGCACAGCGGTCTCGTGGTCGCGGACCTCGGCGCTGGTGCGAAGACCACCACGACCACGACCACCAAGAACACCACGACGTCTAAGTACTCCACCAAGACCGAGTCGCTCTACCGCAACGTGACCACTGTGCGCGCGAACGTGACGGTGAACAATGTGGCTTCGATCCGCGACGTGACTGCTTCGGTGGCCACCACGGGCGAGTACTGGGTGTGGCTCAAGACTGCGTACGAAGGTCTCAAGGAGCGTTTCGAGGGCAACATCGACCTCGTGTCGCAGCACTTGTACCTGCTCGAGCTGAACGCGTACAACAGCATCTACGGCGGGGTCGCCAACTACTCGACGAGCTTTGTTAAGAACTACCACTTGACGAACACGCGCTCGCTCGCGGGCCAGGTTGTGGACGACATCAAAGCCGGCAAGTACGTGATCGCCGCCGAGTCGGCCAACTTCTCGTCCAAGAGCGTCAAGTTCGTGAACACGACCGTGATCCGCACGATCGTGACCACGTACAAGCGCATCGTGCGTCGCAACGTGACGTACCTCAACACGACGTACGTCAAGGCTGCTGAGACGGCGGTGAAGAACGCCATCACGACGCTCATCAAGTCGGAGACGACGAAGAGGAACGTGACCACGTCGGCGTCGGGCAACTCGACCACCATCGTGATCTCGGGCGGTGTGACCATCACTGGCAACAAGACCACCACGGTTGGTGCGGGCGGCGAGGGCGAGACGACGACGACGACGACGACGACGACGGCCATCACCCCAGCGCCAGCCACCACTGCGCCGACGACGTCGACCACCACCAGCACGCCAGGTGCTACCCCAGCGGCGTCGACCGTCAAGCCAGCCGCCACCCCTGCTGCTTCGACTGTGAAGCCTGCTGTGACTCCTGCGGCGTCTACGGGCAAGCCTGCTGCGACTCCTGCTGCGTCGACTGTGAAGCCAGCTGCGACCCCTGCTGCGTCCACTGTTGCGCCAGCCGCCACCCCTGCTGCGTCTACGGTCAAGCCTGCGGCCACCCCTGCTGCGTCGACCGTGAAGCCTGCTCCGACCCCAGCGGCGTCCAACATCATCAAGGTGGTCGTGACGCCAGCGCCAACGTCGGCCAAGCTCATCTGCTAAGTCTCGTCCGACTTGACCGTTTCGTCGCTGTCCTTCATGCTTTTGCACACCTTGTTGAAGGGGAAAGGGTCTGCCGCTGTGAGTGTCCTGATGTTGGTGTGCGTGTGAGCAATCGGACACGCGAGAGATGCAAAGTGGACAGTCAGTCGGACGAAGGTGGCGAAAACGCCTCGACCGACAACCAACCAATCAACCAACAAAAAGCTGTGGCTTGTAGATTTTTCGCATGTGCACGGTCCTCTTTTGTTCTTCCTTTCGTATCCATGCGCCAGTGCTTCAGCAGTGCGCTCCATGGTTTCAAACCAAAATACACGATTCGATTTTGCAATCAACAACTGAACGACTTGACCACATTTCGCTTCTGTTGCCTACAGCTAGAGAAGAGCGGTTCGGTGTCGTGCGTGTTGACTGCTCTCTCTCTCTCCATGAAGACGCTTGAAAACCGCACAGACGACAAGTCACCTCGCACGCCTATTCAGACGTGTCAGGTGACACACAAACCTGAGCCGAGGTGTCCAACCAGCTCTTCAAAAATCGACCAGTCGCAGACTTGGAAACGACGACTGCGGCTGTCCACTCCATGCACAGACACTCACATGGATCTCTTTGCGAGGTCCGAACGCGCGAAGCGCTCTCTGTACGTTTTGCTGCACGAGTGTCATTGGCATGCACGAGCTGATGCAAGCCTTCGTAGTGCGTTGTCACTCTTCAGAAGAGGTGAGCAGGCTCTAAACCAAGTCTGTAGGTACTGCACTGTTTTACCTTGTCAGCATGTTCACCCACTTGCCTGTGCATTTCGCTGTGCTCTCCATAGCTTTCCAGACGTGTCAGGTGACACATAAATCTGAGCCGAGGTGTCCAACCAGCTCTTCAAAAATCGACCAGTCGCAGACTTGGAAACGACGACTGCGGCTGTCCATTGCATTCCGAAAGGCTCGAATGGATCCCTTTCGATGCACGCTAGATGCACTCGCAGAGCTCCATAACAGCGAGCTGGCTCGCGTTTTGGATCGTTTTAGCCATCATTACACACTCTCTCTCTTTCTCGAGAGAGAGAGAGAGAGAGAGAGAGCGACTTCTTTCCTCAGGTTCCAGTTTCAGTCTTGCGTTTGACGGTCACAGCAACAATCTCATCAAACGTGTGGACAACCAACTTCTCTAAAAAGCGTTTTCTTACACCAAGCTCAAAGTGCCAATCACATCTCGAAGGTTCACAACTCGAAATGCAGAGACTTGTCTCCTTTTCAGTCCAAGTGCTTTCATCGATGAGCGAGAAACTGGTGGAGGAATGTCAAGAGAAAACAGATCGAGTGAAAAAGAAACTAATAGAAATGCTATCGGACTCATTTGACTCTACAAAGTGCGTTGTTTGCCTCTAAAAGGTGCGTTGTCTGGGCAAAAAAGGACCACACAGGTTGAAGCTGACACGACCCGAAAAGAAGCCAGTTCGTCGAGAATGTCCTTTTTGTGCATCTCATCACACATCCGAGCTTTCCAGCTGCCTAACTCGGTCGATCCTGTTCCGCGAAGAGTAGCTACAGATATCAAGACCAATCTTAGCTTTCGATGAAGTGGTGTCAAGGTAAATGAATAAGCACATCTTCGTTATCCATCTTGGACAGATCATGTAGAGACGGACGAAGGAGCAATCCTCAACACTTTGCACCACTTTCGCAAGCAGCACAAAGACTCTCGTGGCTGCCATTTACTGCGAATCGTTGACGATAGAGAATAATCGCCGGATTTGGAGATAGAGAATAATCGTCTGGCACGCTGGGAATATGCGCTCTCAGGTTGCACAAAACGGAGATCAGTGGTCGCAAAGTAGTGAGGACAAGCGGCAGACAGTCGGCACATAACAAAACTCAAAGGTCATCAGTTCGCTCGGTGGATATTTTGGAAAGTTCGCCATTTCGATGCTCTGATCCTGTCGTCGCGTTGTGAGGATGGTCTGATGTCATCACATCAGACACAAGTAGCTGTACAAACAGAGAGTTTTACATTCGTTTTCCCCTAACGTAATGAAGATAGTTTGTCTGAAAGAGGCGTTTGGTGTGACCAACTCGCATCGCGTCGATAGCAATCCGATAGCAATGTCAAGGCTCCTTTCGAAGCGCATCTCTGTTTTGCAAGTGGACGCTGCACAGGGTCAAATCGTATCTGCTGGGCAAAATCGAGTTCCAGGTTTGCCCACTATTTTAGAGAATCGGTGGAGGCGTCCTAACAAGTCAGACCAGTTGTGACAGATCCACAAAGTCAGGCGGTTTCGCGAGTAACGGTCGCCACCCCGAATGTTCGTCGTCGCTCAAGAAAGCCAGACCATCTGACTGCGACGTGTCTCTTGCGCAACCCGTTTGATTCGGTGAGGTGCTGGTGTTCGCTCTCGACTCCTCTAATCTGATTGCCTATCCTTCTTTCCTGCCCGCTCTCCGCTCTCTCCCTCTCGCTCTCCCCGCATCCCCTCCCTCCCCTCCCCTCGCCCATACCTTTCCGTTGCTTCGTTACCATTATCCAACTTTCTGCCTCCTGGTAGAAGTCCCAGCAGTCGAGTCATGCAAATCCTCCGCATCCTCAGCGCTATCACGCTCGCACTCGGCGCCGCCTCGGCGCTCGACGCCAAGATCCAGACGGACGCCTCGATCTCCCTGTCGACCGCGTCTGCATCGGTGGACGTCACTCTCGCAGGCGGCAACGCGGCGTGTGGCTCCAAGCGCGTGCGCAAGCCCTGGAGCTCGCTCACGGCCGAGGAACAGAGCACGTACCTCGAAGCCGCGTCGCTCGCGATCAAGAACGGCATCGTGAGCGACCTCGCCGCCATGCACATCGAAGACATGGGCGAGGCGCAGGCTCACCACTCGTGCGCGTTCTTCACGTGGCACCGCCGCATGCTGCTCGCGTACGAGAGCTACTTGCGCGACCTCGGTCCAAAGTACGCGTGCGTGACGATCCCATACTACGACGTGCACACGGCGTACGTGCAGGCGGCCAACAAGAAGTGCAGCAACATGTACGAGTGCTCGGAGATCTTCAAGGCCATGGGCGGCGAGTCCTCCAGCTCGCTCTCGTCCATGACGCTCAACGGCAAGACCGCGAGCGGCTACGAAGTCAACGGAGCGCCGTTCGAGAACAACTGCGACGACAAGAAGAAGAAGTGCGGCTGCATGGTCCGCAACAACCTCAAGAAGCGCTCGGTGCCGTCCGGCGCTGGTTTCGCCTCGTTCCAGAGCATCGTGACCAGCTCCAAGGACTACGCGACGTTCCTCGAGAACATCCAGTTCGGTCTGCACAACGAAGTGCACAACGCTGTCGGCGGAGTCATGTCCACGTTCGCGTCCCCTCGCGACGTGTTCTTCTTCTCGTGGCACGGCGCCATCGACATGTTCCTGCACGTCTACCACCTGTGCCACATCGGCACGCCACTCACGGACGGCGAGCTCAAGACCTCGTTGGCGGCTTTCACCGCTGCGTCGCAGTCCTGCGGCGGCATCTCGGGCGTCGGCTCCACCACCAAGGTCGTGCAGAACATGATGGTGAACGGCAAGCTCATGGACGCCACGCAGCACCCGACCTTGGGCAAGTACTTTGCCCACGTCGGTGACGAGATGTGGAACTACGGCGACCCGCAGCAGCTTGGGGACTACAGCTACTCGTACGAGTTGCCGGAGATCCTCACCAAGCAGCTCTTGAGCAACAAGGACATGTGTGCGGGCTTCAACAAGGCCACGGAGACCCCAGCTCCAACCACGGCCAAGCCAACGTCGGCGGCTCCAGCTCCAACCACTGCGAAGCCAACTACGACCCCAGCTCCAGGCAAGTCGTCTTCGTCTTCGGGATCGGGATCTGCTGTGGGCGGCTCGGTTGAAGTGCCAACCACCAAGCCAACTGAAGGCACCACCAAGCCAACTGATGAATCGGACGGCAAGGCGACTGTCAAGCCTGCTGACGGTTCGGACGACGATGAGGCGCCAACCGTGAAGCCTGCTGATGGCGGCTACGGCGACAATGGGTACGGCGACAATGGGTACGGATCCAGCGACAGCGAGGACGACAAGGATGTGAAGACCGCGAGCTCGACCAGCGGCTCGAGCGCCGGTATCCCCGCCTCGGTCGGCTACGACGCCTACGGCAAGAGCATCATCGACTCTGTGGAGTCCCACAGCGGTATCGTCATCGCGGAGCCAACTGCCAGTGCTGCCTCGGGCTCGTTCGGCGGCGACGATGTCGGCTCGGTCAACGCGACGGGCAAGGCGAACGCGACGGAAGTGGCCACCACCGGCGACTACTGGGTCTGGGTCAAGACCACGTACGACGGTCTCGTGGAGCGCTTCGAAGGCAACATGGACCTCGTGGCGCAGCAGATGCACTTCATCGAGTGCCAGGCTTTCGACAACGTGTTCGGTGTGACCGAGTTCTCGGACGACTTTGTCAAGAACTTCCACTTGACGTCGAGCCGTCCATTGTGCGGTAAGAAGGTGGACGAGATCGAAGCCGGCAACGTCACTGTCGCCGTCGAGACGGTCGAGTTCAAGGCGGAGACCATCACGTTCGCCAAGGAGGAAGTGATCCAGAGCGTCATCGACGAGTACACGCCTTTGACGACCTCGGCGCAGCCTCTCATCGATCCAACCTACGTGAAGGAAGCGGAGACTGCGATCGCCAACGGCGACAGCACTATCCCGGAGCCAAAAACGGCTGCCACCAGCGCGCCTACCACGTCGAACGTCGACCCATACGTGAGCTCCACGGCCGACAACAACCCAACGCAGAGCGACGCCACCGGCGCCGATTCCGACGCGGTTGTCACCCCTGCGCCAACCAAGCTGCGTGCGCCGAAGAAGAAGATCTGCGACTACTAAGCTTGCGGGGCGTCCTCCTTTTCAATGTCCACGACCACTCGCTGACTGCCACGACGAAGGCAGCAGCTGCTGTACCGAAGCTCCATTGAGTTCGTTTTGCATTTGCTAGCAAAGTGTTATCGAGTCTGTCAGATAATACTGTCACTGCAAAGTTTTGATCCATTTTCTTGCCTTGACGTCTTCATGATCTCCTCCTGTGTGGACTGATGGTGCTGCATGCGATTGAAGTCCAAGTTGCATTTATCAAAATATAGTATCTTATGTGGGCATTCCACCCTGTCTCCCTCTATGCTTCCTGGTCGAGCAGGCTCTCGTAGACCGCCATGATGCTCTCGGGCGTGATCAGGCGGAACTGCTCGTTCAGCTGCAGCAGTGCCCGGTGCACGCGCGCGATCTTCTTG
Organism: Globisporangium recalcitrans; assembly: GCA_023333815.1. Lineage (NCBI taxonomy): Eukaryota > Oomycota > Peronosporomycetes > Pythiales > Pythiaceae > Globisporangium > Globisporangium recalcitrans. The sequence goes on from JAASFO010000354.1 coordinate 13,832, forward strand.
CGGTCGTCCACGCTCATCTTGGTGTTGGCGTGCTGCTGGCGCTTCTCCATCAGGATCTCCACGCGGGTCTCCATGTTGCCCGGCGCCGCTCCCGCACCGTCGTCCAGGCTCTCGTCGCCCTCAAGCGCGGCGAGGCTGCGCGAGATCCACATGTAGCCGTTCGTGCCCAGAATGATATCCACGCCGACGCCCGGCAGCGTCACCATGTGCTGCTTCACGCGCTTCACGAGCGGCGGCGCCACCTGCACGAACTGGCCATTCTCGAGCTTGCCGTAGCGCAGACTGCGCGTGTGCAGACTGAGCGAGCCGTCGTAGCGCACTTCCTGGATCTCGGCGCTGATGAGGTCGTTCTCCACGAAGAAGTTGCGCATCTGCAGCTGGTCCTCGTACGTGCGTCTTCGCTGCGCGCCGCCCGGCAGCGTCACCGAGCTCAGCATGAGCGACGCGTCCTGCTGTCCGTTCACGTCCACTTTCCAGCGCTTGTTGCCCACTTCCGTCACGCGGCCGACCACGATGTCGCCCACTTCGCCGATGTAGCGCGACACGAGCGGCCGCACGGTGATGAGCTGGTTCACCTTCTCGACCACACCCGCCACGCTCGCGATCAGCTCGTTGTTGCTCATGTATGTGCCGTGACCGCGCAGGAACGCGCCGGTTTCTGTGCTGATCACCTGGCCGGGCGTGACCACCACGATCTGATGCTCGTCCTGCAGCTCCTGCTGCTGCTCGTCGTGGCCCATCGAGAGCACGTCGCCGTGCGCTGTGCGCACCTGGATCTGCATCTTCGTTGGTGTCGAGTTGGATGAGTCTATTGGTGGTGTGTTTTGTTTGTAATGGTTGGTGGCACTCGCACTTGCCATTCTGTTTGACGGGCTGAAACATGCTGAATGATGGGGAGTGTGTGGCAAAATTTCTATTTGGCAGACAGATTTTAGGGACGAGCTTTTCTCGACTAGGCAAAAGTCACTGAACGACATCGAAAAGTAGGCAGTGGTGAGTGATCTCACATCATGTTGATGTTGCTGGCTGTGGCACAACGCCACTTCGACTTGGACTTCCCAGCCACTCGCCATCCCAACCAACAACCAACCGCAAGATGCCCGTGCTTACGACTCGCAGCGGCTCGGCGCCTCCCGTCGTGGGGGTGCTCGGCGGCGGCCAGCTGGGCCGCATGATGTCCGCAGCCGCGCACCGGCTCGGTGTCGAGCTGGTGGTGCTGGACCCGCAGGGAGCCCAGTCGCCTGCAGGTCAGTTCGGTGTGCGCGCGGTCGCCGGCTCGTTCACGAACGCGGCCGACATCGCGACGCTCGCGGCGCAGTGCGACGTGCTCACAGTGGAGATCGAGCACGTGAACGCCGCGGTGCTGGCCGAGCTGCAGACGCGCGCCGAGAAGCCCGTGGCCGTGCACCCATCGCCCGCGACGATCGCGCTCATCCAGGACAAGTTCACGCAGAAGCAGTTCTTCGCCAAGGTGGCGAACGTGCACGTCGCGCCGTTCCAGGTGGTCGCGTCGCGCGAGGATGCTCTGCGCGTCGGGGAGGAGTTCGGGTACCCGTACATGCTCAAGTCGCGTCTGTTCGCGTACGACGGCAAGGGCAACGCCGTGGTGACGCAGGCGAGCGACGTGGACGAGGCGTTCGCCAAGCTCGGCGTCAAGCAGGACGGCGCTTCGCCCGTGATGCTCTACGCCGAGAAGTGGGTGCCGTTCACCAAGGAGCTGGCGGTCATGGTCGTCAAGGCGGACGACGACGTGCGCGCGTACCCGGTGGTGGAGACCACGCAGAAGGACAGCATCTGCGACACGGTGCTCGCGCCGGCGCAGATCGCCGCGGACACGTACGCCAAAGCCAAGCAGATGGCGTTCGTCGCGATCTCGCAGCTGCAGGGCAACGGCATCTACGGCGTCGAGCTCTTCCTCACGGCCGAGGGCGACGTGCTGCTCAACGAGATCGCGCCGCGTCCGCACAACTCGGGTCACTACACGATCGAGGCGTGCGAGACCGACCAGTTCGAGCAGCACCTGCGCGCGATCTGCGGGCTGCCGCTCGGCGGCTGCGACCTGCGCGTCAACTCGGCGCTCATGGTCAACGTGCTCGGCTCTAAGAGCGCCAGCGAGGACGAGAGCTACGCGCAGCTGCGGCGCTGCTTGAGCGTGCCCGGCGCGATCCCGCACTTCTACGGCAAGACCGGTGGCGTGCGCGCCGGTCGCAAGCTCGGCCACTTCACGATCGTCGCGAACAGCGTCCAGCAGCTCAAGGAGCGCGCGACGGCGATCGACCCGGAGATCGCGCAGAACGCGGGTCTCGCACAGGCGTCTGCGGTCGTGGGCATCGTCATGGGCTCGGACTCGGACCTGCCGACCATGGCGGCCGCCGCCGAGATCCTCGAGAAGTTCCACGTACCGTACGAGCTCAGCATCGTGTCGGCGCACCGCACGCCCGGCCGCATGTACGAGTATGCGCAGAGCGCGTTCCGCCGCGGACTCAAGGTCATCATCGCCGGTGCTGGCGGCGCCGCGCACTTGCCGGGCATGATCGCCGCGCTCACGCCGCTGCCCGTGATCGGCGTGCCCGTGAAGACCAGCACTTTGAACGGCCAGGACTCGCTGCTGAGCATCGTGCAGATGCCGCGCGGTGTCCCCGTGGCCACCGTGGCAATCGGCAACTCGACGAACGCGGGTCTGCTGGCAGTGCGCATGCTCGGGGACAAGTACCTGGTCGCCATGGAGGAGTTCCTGGAGGCGCAGCGCCTCGAGGTCGATGGCAAGATCGAGAAGATGAGCCAGCAGGGCTGGAAGGAGTACATGAAGAACATGCCGAGCCACTAGACGCCAGCCCCTGATGATCAATACAGAGAGGCTACTATCAGACATGGTCCACAGCAACCGAAGCAAACAGCTAATAAACAAGAGCCATTCATGCATGCGTGTAAGTGTGTGTATCATTCATTCCTCACAGCCTGGTAGCTAGCTATTGCCTGTATTCGCTTAGTGCTTCTTCATCTTGAGGCTCTTGAGCTGGTTCTTGAGCGTCTTGGGGGTCTGCTTGTTGCGCTTCACGCCGCCGAACTGCTCGTCGTACTCGCTGTTGTTCGAGGTGTGCGGCACGTTCTTCCAGTAGATCAGACCGGCGACGCTCACGGCGAACCACGTGAAGCTGAGCCACCAGAGGAAGAAGCCGAAGAACGACGCGTGGAACTCGGGCGTGACGACCGTGAACTGCGCCATGCCCTTGACGAACTGCACGAACTTTTCCTGCTCGATGTCTTCGCCGAGTCGCCAGGCGCCAAAGTCCGGCGGCGTCAGGTCCGGGAGGATGTCGATCGACGAAGTGGAGCCACTCGCGAGCGACGCCGGCGGCGTGAGATCCGCAACGCGCGTCAATAGAAGCAGAACGCCATCGAAAACGCCCAGCGACACCCCCGTCTGACGCGCCAACAGCACGACGCACGCGACGATCGAGCCCACTGGCGCGAGGTACTGCACCGCGATGATCGGCAGGTAGTTGAACTGGATGCGCACTTTGGACTTGAGCAGCTCGCCGTCGACGAGTCCGGGACGGCGCACGATCTGCACGATCGAGTCGCGGATCTCGAGCAGAAAGAACTGCAGGTGGCTGCGGAAGCAGAGCACGCGCACGAGCAAACTCGCGAGCACGATGTAAATGCGGATCGTGTCGAACTGCGACTCCTTGAGCGCCGTGAAGCGCGAGGAAGCCGCGAAGAGCGCTTCGTCCTCGGCGTTCGCAAAGCAATCGCGCGCAAGAGAGCGAGTCGAGCACGGCACCAGGTACTTTGGCACGAACGCGTCGACCGAGAGCGGCTTGATCCACAGAACGGCGATGAGCAGCGGCGAGAGCATGTTGACGTGCAGCAGCGCCTTCGTGAACCTGGACACGCCGGCTTCGCTCGTCATCTCCGAGTACATGCGCGCGAAGCGGAATGCCGGGAGGAACGACGTGCACGTGAAAACGCCGGCGAGGAATGCCATGTTGGCGAACAGCGCCGTCTGCGCAGTGGTGCCAATTGGCGCGAGGTTCTCGAAGTCTTCGTCCACGAAGCCGATCGTGCGCAAGACGATCTCAACGCGCGCGCCGACTACGTCCGCCGCGTGCTCCATGTCAAAGTCGAAGAGCTGCTTTGGCGCAAAGATCACGAAGAACGCGAGCACGAAGCCCAGGAAGCCGATGCCGATGCCCAACTTCGCTTCGTACGTCGCGACCCCCTGCGCAAACTTGATCTGCAGCGGGAACCACAGCGCCACCAGCAGCGCCGACACGAGTCCGTACACGCTGATCTCCGGGCGGTACCCGCCGCTCGCAGGATCCACGTCAGCGGCAGCAGCGAAGAACCACGGCTTGGCGAACGCGACGACGTCGCCCACAAAGCACGCGGTGAGCGTGGACGAGACGATGATCACGAGCATCTCGTAGAGCTCGTAGAAGAGCGTCTGCTGGAAGACGCCGTGCTCGGTCTTGGCCACTTTCACGTAGAACGCCTGCATCTTGTCGTCCGGCGAGAGCGGCGCGCCACCGCCTTGCGCGCCTTTGCCGGCTTTGGTCTTTGGCGTCTTGCCATTGAGCGTGTCGATGAGCTCGTCCTCGGGCGGCAGGAAGAACGAGAGCCCGTTCACGAGCAGCGACGCGAGGCTGAAGTACGCGCGCAGGCGGAACTGCAGGAACGCCGCGAGCAGCCCCGCGATGAACTCTGGGGGGAAGAGCGCCATCGTCCTGAGCGCGGAGGAGAGGAGAGGAGGAGGAGGGGCGAGGGGTATTGGCGAATGCTCGATTGACGACGATCTTCTTATCTTATCGAGTACATCGATTTGCTGTGACACCACACGACAACGACTAACCCAATTGGAACGGAAGGACCCAAGATATTGGCATTTTGGGTCCGTGTTGGTATTTTAGGCGATTCCTGCAGAACTTGGTTTCACTAGGAGAGCGACCAATTTGGGGTTTGATAAGAAGGGAAATAGTCCTCTTTGTCCAGAATCGGAGAGGACTGGACATTGTCCTCTCTCATCTCTGTCTAGAATGCAATCACTGTGCACCGTGATCCGCAAAAACACACTTTTGTGGCGAACGGTACGCTCGATCTCTTCAGCTCTGGAAACTCTGAAGTTGCGACTGAACTCTTTCTCGCAGAAGCGAGCTCTCTCACTCTCTCTCTGTCCTTTGTATGGAAATGCGCAAATGAAACTCGTCATGGAGGCTGCCTACTGACTAATGACATGATGGATGCACGCTGAGCTGAGTAATCCGATCTATTACTCGATCTTCGTTAGATGGCTGCGAATATAAAATAGGATGAGGGTGTGGGTGTCCTCACCACAAGACGCATGGGCTATCGCGTCGGCTCGCGTGAACCATTCAGTCAGCACACGTACGTCGCATCGAGGTAGTTGGACGAGTCGCTGGAGGGCGAGCGCTCGAGCACGTCGATTTCCTGCTCCTCCTCCTGCTCCAGCTGCTGCTGGCGCTGTCGCTCTTGCTGCTGGCGTCGGCGGTGGCTCTGTGTCTTGATCTTGTCGTCCGAGAGCTGCTCGCGCACGATCCAGGCACCCCACGCGACCGAGATTAGGAACGCCACGAACGCGATGAAGCAGAACGCCGCGCCGGCCTTGAGCGACGAGCAGTGCACGCTCTGCGCGAGCGCGTCGCAGTAGCGCACGTAGTCGCTGGCGGCCACAGCGCAGCCAGCGCTGAGCAGCATGACCGTGAAGATCGCGTCGAGCATGATGCTGTACTGCGCCGGCACGCGCACCGACGTCTGGACGTACACGAACGCGATCCAGAGCAGCGCGTAGACTGCGGCCGAGTACGTCACGACGAGCGCGAAGTTGACGGTCGGTCCGCCGTAGTGCATTGTGAGCGCGAGCTTCTTGTTCGAGACGACGACCACCACGTCGTTGCCCTGGAAGCTCGCGGCCACGAAGCTCAGCGCCATCGCCGCCGACACCAGCTGCAGCACGCGCATCGCCAGCGTCACGTAGCGGTGGTGCGGTCTGTCGAACCAGCTCATGCTGACGAGACGCGAGTGTGTGCGGAGAGTGAGGTAGACGGAGGTGCTACTGTTGCTGTTGGTGCGCAGGCTGCGAGAGCGGCGTCGGCGTCTTGTGGAGCTGTTCTCTTTCGCGCAGCAGCAGGCAGTGGACAGCGAGCGGGCGGACGAACGCGCTCGCTGGAATGAAATCCACTGCAGACGACGCACGCATGGAATGACAGCAGATTGTCTGCCACGAAATGGCGCAAGCGCACTAATCTTCCCACGAAGTCTGTTTCCCCTCTTGTTTTAACTGGATACATTTGTGGGGTCTCTACGAAAGCTAATCTCAAGTTAGGCAAGTGTTGGGTCGCAGTGTGACTGAATTCTGGATGCGAGCGAGTTGGAGCGGTTCCTACATACGAATGATGTATGCATCAAACACCCTCTCTACGAGAGGTTGCTCTGTTTGCTGGTTTGTTTCACCTGTGGAATACACTGATCGAATGCTGAGCTGCATTTACTATGACCAATTCAAGTGTTTTCGGAATCGTGGGTGAGCTCTAAAACCTCTCTAGCTGGCGCTCTACGGTACTGCTGTTCTGCAGCGTCATTACAAACGGCTTCACACTGCACCTGTCAGCGCCATATGGCTGAAGCCTGCCAGTGTGTTTTGCTTGTTCGCTTTCGGTTGCTGGAGTTGGCTGGATGTTCGCCTGTGAGACGACTTTGCATTACATCGCACACAACTTCTCCAACATATGCAGAGGCGTCTAAAAGAGGCAAACTGGCCAAATGCATAAGCGAAGGTAACAGACGGCATTCTCGCTTAAGCAGGTGCAGTGGAGGATGGCACAGGTTCCTGCAAGAGTGAGGGTATTGGGTATTGGATTGCCATGCACCAGAAGCAAACGAAGTCTGAGCTCGTTGTGGGTACAAAAGTGCGTCGCACTCAGCCATCCAATCGATTGGATCGATCGTCGGCAACAATGTGGGTGCGATCGCAAACCACTTTGCCGACGACAGACTGTCCATTGACGTCCAGACTTGCACCAGAGTGCAAGTTGGACACAACGTGCGTCACATTCCGCGTCTGTCTTGTCTTGCTGGATACTTTGCCTCAGCTCAGAAGAGTGGATTCCTCCACTGCGAGCTGATCCAGATTATCGCCGACAAGGTTGGACAGACATCACAAGCGATTCGATCTCGTGCGGTGCTTTTGTCGCCGGCTGGCAGTTTGGAGAATGCCGGTGTGGTGCCAGTTTCTTTCGGCCAGTTTTCAGCGCCAGCAGGATGTTGCTCTTGTTGCTTACCGCGCACAGCCAACCACAACCAGCAGCAAACACGCAGTGTCCGCACACGCAAGAAGCAAGCCATAAATCAGGTCAGTGCAGCAACCAACAGCTCCACAAACTGTAGCCACTCGCGCTTTTCTTTCTAATATTTTTGGAAGACTAAGTGGGAAGAGTGCGCGCACAGTCCGTCGAAATAAACAAACTCTCTTTAACGATTTGGATAATGCATACATGTTGATCTAAGTAAGGTCCTGCCTGATAAGTTCGCAAGGCAGGATCCAAACTGGGCTGAGTTGACGTGTACCACACACACACACTCTCTCGAGCGATTACGCCTTTTCAGGAAGAAGTGGTGGCAGGAAGAGATTATGCACTTGTGCTCGCTGCTGTCCTTTCGTCCTGAGCGACGAAGTGCCGACGCACGCGGACGACGGTGACCACGGCTGCGATAGATATCGCCGCGGACGAACGCACCACGCAGCGATATAGATCAACAGCACTTGCTCGTGTGCGTGGGGTTCCATAATAAGCACATTCTTACACTTGTGAGATTAAAAATGGGGGACTAGCTGTTCCTATTTGAGATAATATTTTGATCTAACCTATCGTACAGTTTCTCTCGCAAGACCTGTGGTGGTGGAGTAGTTTCACGGCGGCGAGAAGAGATGGGAAGGGAAGCGAGGACGCAGGAGCTGCACGCGAAGCGAAGAGCTCTTCCGCGAGACAGAATCGACGGACGAGGACTGGAGGGACGCGGAGGGGAATAAAATAGAGCGTGCGGCGTCCTCCTCATCTCCCGTCTGCTTAGACGCTCGCTCTTCACCTTCTACACCATCATCATCTTCTTCTTCTCTCGCTCACTCTTTCTCGAACGCCTCCGGCTTGTCTATGAGAGCGCGACTGCGCTGCCGCCGCTCACCTCGCTCGGCTCTTCTGTCACCGTCTTGCTGCCCGAGATGATCTCGTACTCGCACTTGGAACCGTCGATGAAATTAGTCGCGTCAAACTTGAGGTACAGCTTGTTCGCGACAGGACGCCGGGACGAGTACGCGGCCGAGATGCCTCGGATCAGACCGTGCTCGCTCGCGTCCAGCGACTTCTGCGCGATGCGCAGGTCGAAGCAGCGCTCGTTGTAGCGCATGTACCAGTTGCGCTGCAGCCCGCAGACGCTCACGACGCAGTTCGCGCTCGAGCGCACGTCAAAGGTCACCACCGCCGACTCGGCGCTGGACATGGTGCTGGCCGAGCGGTCGTGGAACACCACGATGGCCTCGTCGCCCTTGATCTTCTCCACGGGACCGAGCACGCTCGTGTCGCCCTTCTTGTCGTCCTTGCTCTTGGTCCAGCCCACGACGATCTCCTTCACGGGAGGCGGCGTGGCGCTGTCCGTCGACTCGGCACTGAACTTGTCCAGCAGACCGCGCAGACGACCATTCGAGATCTGCGCGTCCTCGGACGACGTGGCGGGGACGGCGGCGTCCGCGGCGCCAGCTGCGACACTGCGCACCTCGGTGGACAGCACGAGCTGCACGAGCACGGCGGCGACGACATATCGCACGAGACGGAGCTGCATGGTGGTCGGTTGAGGTTGACTGGGCGGTGTGCTGGCTGGCTGGCTTGTGTGCGCGCAAAGCGGATAATTTTGGATTGGCTAGGTGAGTCGGTGGGTTGCTCTTTGCGTGAGGCAGTCTTGTCCTGTTGGCGGTCGAGCGAGAAGTGATCCTTTTTCTCTTGTGTGTGTGTGTTGAGTTGGCTTGTTGGCTGAGGAGGTTGACTGACTGTGCGGCTGGATTGTGGGTTGCAGGTCTGCGGCTCTACGACACAAACTCTCAACGATACCCCTTTCCCCACCCATCTACTCGGAACCCTAACCGTCGCGTGCTCGCGCATATAAAAAGGAGGAGAGAGAAAACTGCTTGTCATGAGGTCGATCGAGCCTCTACAAATGGATATCCCTGTGACTAATGGAGCTAGTTTGGACCTCGTTGTGCTCGACAGCCCTTCCATGATTGATACATCGGCTCGTTTGATACTCGGACAATATTCCATGTCTATCCGTTGTCAGAGGCTCGGCAAAACTGCTCATGTGCGCATTTTGGCACAGATTGTGCAGCTCTGAGCAGCGTAATCACCAGCGCTGCGTCATGCACAGCTTTCCTTCCCTGCAGAAGATCAGCATACAAACTCCAAGAGTTTGTTCCCATCCACTCTCTAGTATGGTACCACGTAGTGGAGACCAGAGACATGGCGGGCGTCGCGCACACAGCAAGCATGCGGCGAAGAGCACAGCGCAAACGCATAATCACTGCCACACAACAGCAAGCCTCCTTGTGGATGTGTGAGGTGCTGCTATAGAAAAGCTCGAGCCAAACAAGAGAGAGTGAGTGGATGCAGTCTTTCCTCTTTAAGCTAGAAGATCGCGGAGTGCTATTTTTAGAGAACGTCCCAGCTTACCGCCTGGATGATACGCATCATCTCGTCGTTCTGAGCTGTCTGAGTGCAGTTGGCAAGTCGGGGAAGAGCAGATGAGGGAACCAGCGAAAAGCGACTTGATTGTGCGGATTTGCCTTCTCTTGCTCCATGCATTCATTCCTTCAGCACTCCTCCTCATCTCACATGCGAGCTTCACTCTCTCTCTCTCTCTTTCTTTCTCTTTCTTTGTGAAGGCGATTGCGCTGAAGGAGGAATGTTGACGCGCTGGTTGAGTTGGCTGGAGAACCATTTGGATTAATTGGACTGCATAAACAACTGCTGGTTTTGGCTGGATGGCTAACAGCGAGACAAGCGGCAGCAGATGGCATTACTGCCACGTTGGTGCGCTTTTCACTTGATCTTTGTAAGGTGCGCAGTACTGGGACACGCTTCTGAGTGGCTCTTCTCGACCAATAATGCGTGACAGTTTGTCCAAGTACCTGCCTGCAGAGCACCTTCTAAGGCAGGATCACAAACATCGAACTGCGTGGCAGGATAAAAACGGAGAAATGGGTGAATTTGTACGATTTGAATGGATCCGCTCGTGCTGCGTCGAGCAAACAAACAAGTCTTGTGTCCTTTTTTCCCCTGCTGCCTTCTTCCTGCATGCATGGAGACATAGAGTGGTGGCCTCGCTCAGCCATCCATTCTTCCATCCCTCAGACCGACGCGTGCTTGGCCACCATGGCCTCCAGCGCGCTCTTGATCGCCCCGCTCAGCTCGTCCACCACTTTGCCGCACTTGAACACCTTGAACGTCGGCATGGCTTGGATCTCGTACTCGGTCGTAATGTCCTGGTGAGAAAGCAGAGAGAAAGAG
>JAASFO010000355.1:0-24384 GCA_023333815.1 Globisporangium recalcitrans
GCGGCGCTGCGCATGAACGGCAACATCAAGTCTCTCTTCGCTATCAAAATGGTGGTGCTCGCGCTCAACCTGACTCCATTCATGTGGTCCACGAGCAGTAACAGATCAAGTGTTGCTGTCCTGCCAGCGGAGATCGAGAACGCAATCGCGATTCGCGCAGTCACTGTGGGCGGACTTGGTCGACCGTTTGAGTACGAAGTCAAACACATTGGCGTTGCCTCAACGGAGACTCGAAAGAGAAGCACGACACTCCGCCGATCGCTTCCTCCATACGAGCTCGTCCGGCTCGGGCACATCGTGCTCGGCGACCAGTACTTGATTTCCGTGAGAGACTGGTTCTGGTTCATGATGGTGTCTCCTGTTCGGTCCATCCAGCCGTTCTCCAACCTCCAAGTGTGCGTGTGCGCGATCATCGAAGAGAAAGACGGAGCGAGTCGGATTCACCACCAGCCTCGTTTCATCAGTGTTTGAGGCGTGGAGTTGAAGAAAGTGCGCTGGTTGGAAATCTCTCTTCGTCATTTCCGATAGGTTTGCCGGCCACTTGTGTAATTCGCTGCAATGAAGGAACCATTTTCAAGACTGGAGAACCATCACTCTAGACAAGAAACACCGATCGCCGAAACCAGCACGATCTAAAATCGGAGGCTCCCACTTTCGTGCTCTGATGGGCTGCTCCTCTGAAACAGCTCCCAAGCGAACCGCGGCCGCAGACAGCGCCACTCACTTCCACAAAGCGCCATCAAGCAAAATGAGGTCCCAGTTTCGGGAGACCATCAACGCGAGCATCTTCCCGACCGCCGCGGAAAGAACCAGAGCGACGCCACTCGGTGGGGATGACACCAAATCCAATCACGGCGAATCTGCTCGACTGGAGTTCTTTCACCTCGTGGGGGGCATCTACAACTGGTCGCTCTGGGTGTTCATCTTCGCGCTCCTGATGTCGCAGCTGCTTGGAGTCGTGTGGAACTCTTCGAGTACTCACGAATATTCAGTCAACGGACGCGACCCCGAGCTTGGACCGTTTGCTGTCGACGGAACCAACGATATCCCGTACGCCGACCGGGCAGTCGTGTGCGTCTTGGTGGGGAGGCAGTACAAACCTATGCAACTTCAAAAGGCGCTGGTGGCGAGCACAACGACGACGATCGACACGACGGGCACCTTCGTCCACGGATACCGTGTTGTTGAGCGCAATGAACCCGTCTTTGACTCCGACACATTGTACGCCAACACGTGCGATGCGATTGCTTCAACGCTCGACAATATCATCGACAGCTGTGCGGCGCTGGGGTACAATGTCACGGACGACACGCTCCGCATCGTGAATGGAATTGATAGCTCGACAATGAAGCTGATCCCGAACGCCTTGCCAGCTCTCATCATGCCTTTCGGGGACAAAACCGCGGCAGCGAGGTACGCAATCCCTGGCTGGGACGGAAGTGCTTGTGTTTCGGCTTGACGGACACTACGAGCTGGAGTCGGAAGCGCGAGGGTTTTTTCGAACCACCAGCAGATCTGTTCGTGGATCCAAGACAGTCGAATGGCTCGGACGACCAGGGGAAGCTGGCGCAACGGCTGGTACGAAGACTCGAACGGATCAAAGTGGTATTCAGATGTACTGAGCACGAGCGCGAACACTTCCTTCGGTCAGCATCTCTTCGACACTTCCTCCAACGTAGAAGTCGACTGCTCGAACACAACCGACTGCGGTATTTTCTCGGTCGACAAAGCATGGGGATCAAAGCTCACGTCCACATGGACGGTGAAATGGTACAACTCGGTGGCGATAGGAGATGGAGCCCAGCTTGGGTTGTTCTGGTACGAGTCATACCGGATGATCGTCGTGACGAGCGAATACGACCTGGAAACTCTGATCTCCAACGTTGCTCTCGGCTTCGCGATGTCTCGCTGGCTGGTGTGCCTGGTTGCTCTTCAGAACGGTCATCGACTGGGAGTGACGAAGTGGTGCACAATCGGAGCTGGCTCCATGTCGTGCGCTCGAAACTTCCACTTCCTGCCGATCGTCCTCATGCCAAGACTCAAGACAACACTGGCAGCGTTCTTCGCGGTCGGTTGCAAGTTTGAAGGCAACTAAAGCTCGCTTTCGGGAAACTGGTTCGTCATGTACCCAGCAATCTGCGAGTTCATGCTGTTTTACTACAGCATCTTGAACATGGTCGCCAAGATGCTTCGTCGCCGAGTCAGCGACATCTTCTTTGGTCCGACGCTGATATTTCTCTGCCTGCTGCACTATCTGCGAGAAGAGCTGGGGCAATCCGGCTGGCTCAGCATCAACGATCAGGTGCCTACACTCGTTCTCTCGTCCGAGTTCAGCGACCTGCGTCTGTTCGACTTCCTCACATCAGGGGTAGCATTGCGACTGAACGGGAACATCACTGGACTTTTTGCCACAAAGCTGATCGTCGTGGCGATAAGCATCCTCCCGCTCTCGGTTCGCTGGCAGAACACCTCACACAGAGGCAAAATCGGCAAGCGAAACGCTCCGTGCGACATCGAAAAAGCGCTGGCCATCCGCGCGCCGTTTGTTGGTGGACTTGGGTGCTCCGACGTCTACGACACCAGCGCCACCAGCAAGCGACAGGGTGTCGAGATTGCGACGTCCACGCTGAATAGCTACGAGGTCGTTCGCCTCGGATACGTTGTCATCGGAGGGAAGTTCCTCGTGCCGATCGCAGACGGGCACGCTCTTTTCATCCTGTCCCCAGAGAGATACCTCCGACAACCTCCGAATTTCCGCGTCACTCTTTTCACGATTGTCGAGAAGCAGCACGACAAAACAACCCGAGTGACGATTGGTGATTATCCCCACGTTTGCCGCCTCAACGACCCACGCCTGCTATCCATCTCAGTGCTCGACATCACCGCGCGTCCACTCAACTAATAAGAAAAGAAGCTGCAGGTGATCTCTGCATTATACCCTTTTCCAACAACAAACAAACCCAGCATGCATTTTGCACACAATACACGTACCCAACACATTGCTTCGCTTGTTCGATAAATCACCGAATCGACTGGTAGTTTTGAAGGATTTGGTCGATTTGGAGGAAGGTTTGCTGGAAGAAAGCCTGGTCCACGTCATTCCGATGGTATTGATGCAAGTAGGCGCCGTGTGAAAACATTTGGTGCGCTTTCTCGATGGTACTTGCCAGCGTTGGTATCATCGCCTTTGAGTTGCTGACAACAGAGACAGAATCGTTACGTATGGTGCGTAGATGATCAAAAACAAACAGATCTTGCATCCTACCTCACAAGAGTCGCCGTTTTGTCGTACGAGTTGAAGGATTTATTCGACGTGAACCAACTGAACGGGCGTGGGTTCCATTGCGAGTACATTGAGCTTTGGGTGAACGCGGCGACGTCAGCCAAGGCAGACTCTTTTCCTCGCAAGAACAGCAAACTCGAGACTGCAGTGTTCCACAACCTTCCTCTTTCGCTGGACAGTGAAATTCCCCAGTCGATTCCTTCTTCAAGAGCCGAGTTCGCCACTTGCATCTTTAGTCGGGACATGTGGATCGAACAAGTGAACAATGGGCATTTAGCGAGTGGTCATAGGGTAGCTGTAGAGGTCGAGTGGGTATGCATACACGCACGCACCTGATGCAAATGTTTGAGGATGCCTGCCCACGTGTGGGTGCTAAACTGCTTGGACCTGTGCGGCATCTGTGGGATAGTCTTGACATCAAGCAGCTTGTACCCCTGAGCACATCACAGCAAGAATGTGTACAGTGAACACCGTTTGATTTGCGGTGAATGCAGAGGACGCCATCATTCTTCCTACCGGATGCTGGCACAGCTCCTGACAGATCTCGCTGATCGGCTCGTGGTGTCCGTTGGGCAGCTCGCGAGACTCAATTGGCAAGAACGCGGACGCTAAATGGGTCGCGAGGACGCTGTTCATTTCTTGGAACGACGGGCTCTTGATCCGCAGCAGCTTTTGGCAGATGGCGCTCACCGAGTCATTCTGCAGCACGAGGATGCCGTGGGAGACCGCCGAGAGACTCGCCATCGTGAGCATCGCGTTGTAGTTTTGCACGATCACTTCGCCCGACTGGTGCGGCCACACCACGGTGTTCAGCAGGTACGACGACGGGTAGTGGTCTGCCAGTTGCTCGGTCAGAAAAGACCCCAAGCCGGATCCCGTGCCGCCCGCGACACTCTGCAGCGTGAGGAAGCCCTTGACCAGGTCGCATCGCTCCAGCTCCTTCAACATGACAGTGCGTATAGCCACGTCAGGTTCGCTTCGATACGTCGGCGTGTTCTCTATCGCGCGCAATGCACTTACAGTCTGAATGAGGTCCAGCAGATCCGCTTCGTTCTGTCGACCGTGCACCATGTAGCCGTACGCCCAGTTGTTGCCCGAGCCGCTCTGCTTCGTGAACGTGTTGGTGCTCTCGTACTCCCACTGCAAGCCTCTCGCTCGCCGTTGCGCTGATGCTGCTCCTGATGATGCTGCTGCTACGCCGGACGCGTGCTGCAGACACTGCTGGATCACCTTTGGCTCCATGTCGATGAGCACTGCGCGCGCCTTGCTGCTCGCCTGTGACGACGCAGGAGACGTGGCGACGATGGAGCGGTCGGATGGGTGGCTCGCAGCCTCGCGGAAGAAGGCGCTCTGCTGCGGCGCGAGCGGGTCCGTCTCGTCCGCGAGCTTCTGGAAGAGCGCGCCGCCGAGCTGGTTGCCGCACTGACCGATCTGCACAGTCAGCATGATGATTGTGGGCAAACTGCAACTAGCGCAATCGAAGCAAGAACTGCAGGGCTCTCTATTTAGGTGCGTACGTATCAAACTTGATTAAGTACGCGAGGGCCCTGTATTCAGGGGATGCACTGTAGAGTCGTTCCAGCAATCTCACCTCCCCCTTCGTTTTGATCTCTTCCCAGACACGAAAAAGCAACCAGCGCACAGCAACTCGAGCAAGAGCAAGAGCGCCAGCCATGTACAACGGCATCGGACTGCGCACCGTGCGCGGCTCCGGCACGAACGGCTACGTGCAGCGCAACTTGAGCTACGTGAACGCCACGCGCACACGCCAGACGCTGGCGCGCAACCAGCGCGGCGGCCACGCGGGCGATCGCTTCGACCAGAGCGGCGGCAAGTCGCGCCTGCCAGCCAACCCGGAGATCCTGCTGCACGAGCAGAAGCGCAAGATCGAGGTGACGCTCATGGAGATGGCGATGGAGATGGAGGATCGCGGTTGCGATGAGGACGAGATCCAGAGCAAGGTGACGCGCGAGCGCGAACGCCTGCTCGCGAAACTGACTGCGGCGAACAACGACGACTCGGCGGGCGGACGCCGTCGTCGCGACGATGATCGTGACTACAACAACAACAGCAGCAGCCACGCGCGCATGCGACGGAAAGAGGAAGAGAACTCGCGTATGAAAGACGCGTTCGGCATCGCGAGTGATCATGTCCCCGGCGAGAGCTTCGACCCGGAAATGCAGGAGAAGCGGCGTCAGGAGCGCATCGCGAAGCGCGAGAAGGAAAAGGAAGAGCGCGAAGCCGCGCGTCATCTGCGCTTGAAAGAGCGAGAGGATAAGCAAAAAGAGCTTGAGCGCCGTGAGCGCGACCGGTCGAGTCCGCGCGACTCGAAGCGTCAGCGTCGCTCACGCTCTGGCGACCGTCGAGGACGGCGCGCGAGTCGTTCGCGCAGTGCTGGTCGCAAAGAGAGGAGCGACAAGCCGAAATCCCGACGCGACTCTCGCTCTCCTTCGCGCTCGCGTAGCAAGTCGAAGAAGAAGGAGTCGTCGTCAAAGACATCGAAGCGATCCCCTTCTGCTTCGCCTATTGTGAAGCCAAAGTCGGATCGACGCGACCGAAAGCGGCGCAGTGTGAGCCGTAGCTCTTCGTCTGGCTCAAGCAGCAGTGGCAGCGAGTCCAGCAGAAGTCCGAGTCGCTCGCGAGGCAGAAAGTCCAGCGACGCGAAGGAAAGCAAGTCGAAGAGCAAGAACGCTCGCTCTCGCTCTCGCTCTCGTTCGAGCTCCAGATCCGACTCGAGTCGCAGTCCGAGCCGCACACCGCCGCCGCCGCGTCGTCGAGAGCAGCGAAAGAGAGAGCCCTCCCCGTCCCCAGCGACGCCAAAGTCGCTGCGTGAGAGCGAGAAGCCGGTCGTAAGCAAAGTGCTCGATCTCTCTCGACCGCTCGCTGCGAAGAACGTTGCCGTGAAAGTCGAAGCGAAGATGAAAGACGACGAGCGCCAGGCGAAAGTGGAGAAGGCAGAAGAGAGCAAAGAGCGATCGAAGCCAGTTTCTGCTGCCAAACCAGCTGGCAGCGAGGACCGTCGAGGTGACGATAACACGCCAAAGAAGCAGCTCCGAGCGTCGCCTTCGCCCACGCGCAAGCCCGCCGCCGCTGTCGCCACCAGCACCAGCAAGAAGGACGAGCCCTCTGCTGGTCGTGGAAGATCCCCTGAGGCGAACAAGCGTCGTCGCCGAAGCTCGAGCGCGTCTCCAGCGGACCGAAGCGCGCGTCGGCGCCGCCTGCACTCGCGCTCATCGTCGCGCTCGAACTCTCGATCCTCTCGTTCGTCCTCGAGATCGCGGTCGTCGTCGCGATCTGCGTCACGCTCGCGGTCGCGTTCCCGTCAGCGCGCGCCTGCTCGCGGCCGCCGCCGCAACAGCAGCCCGAGCTCCAGCCGCAGTCCGAGCCCGAAGCCTCGCAGCAGCCGTCGCTGATAAGCATTCATCCCATCCCATTCGTCCATTTTTTTATATTCACAGCCAGCTTGACAGACTGGCAAAAAGCATTCGTTACAAACACAAATACATCACACGTCGCAGATGTCAAGTGTTGCGCCAGATTTATAAACCCACGCACTCAAGCGATCTCACTTAACCACAATCATAACCTCACTTCCAAGAGCTACAGCGTCATCAAGCGACAAGCAAGCGCGTCCATCTCTGCGACAGCCAGCCACTCTCTGTATCGCTATGAGCAGCGCCTCATCCCCCGTACTGAGCGCACTGGAGGTCGACGACAGTGGCATCAGCGACCGCGAGCCGTTCCTGCTGCCCGTCGCGAGCAGCTCCTCGTCCTCTTCGTCTACAGCCGACACCAACAGCAATGGCATGAGCAGCAGCCGACTGGGACTGGGAGCGCGCCTGCACCGCCTGCTGCTGGAGCTCTCGCGCCGCGCGCCGCTGCTCTGCGCGCTCTGCTCCGTCTCGAGCGGCGTGACGTGGATCGTCAAGGGCTTCTTCGTGTGCATGGGCATGATGCTCATGGGCGGCGTGGGCTCCTTCACGCTCCACCAGATGATGAGTCCGCAGATCGAGTCGCTCATCCAGCAGCGCAGCACGCTACAGAAAGACCTCGACGCGCTGCAAATGCACGTAAGATGATGCAATATGTATACATGCGTGCGTATGGAAGTGTAATGTTGGCTCCGTGTGGGCTGCTGTGGATTAGGTGGAGAACATGACGCGCATCGCGGAGAGTCGACTGGAAACGATCCACTTGCTCGAGCAGGAGCTCGAGAAGCAGGCGGTGGACGCTGCAGCCGCCGCCGCGGCGTTTGCTGCCGCGCAGTCCGGTCCCGACTATCTCGGTAACGATGGCGGCGGTGGTGGTGGCGGGCTCCGCAACGGGCATCGCGTCCCGGGGATGCCCGGTGGCAGCTTCACTCTGCCGACGATCATCTACGCGGGTCTGCTGGGCATCATCATCCTCGCGACTGTCGTCTACCGCGTCTACCGCATCATTCAGGTCGAAGTGCGCAACCACAAGCGCGCAGTGAGGAGCTCCGGCACCAGCAGCCAAAGCGACCACCATCACCACCATCATCACCACCACAGACGCGACTTGATGCTGCCAACGAGACCGTCGTCGCCGGCAAACTCGTCGTCCATGTCCACTGGAATTGAAAATGACGACGACCGCCATGACGACGACCACCATGACGACCTGGGCATGGCGCTCAGTAACCCAGAGAGCGTGGGAGGTCATGCGGCGCAAAGCCCAAACGCTCTTGTAGACAGCGACGCTTCTTCGCAGCAGCAGCAGCAGTGCTACAAGCGCTCACAGCCCCCACTGTCACCCGCCAGTCGACTCATGCACGTCTGAGACATGCACATGGACGGATTTGCTTGTGTGTGTACACCTGTTGACTGTAGCTTGATCTTTCACATGACGCTTCCTCTCAGATGCTCTCGACTCGGGTCTCAATATCTCATAGATCCGCAGAACTTTCCACACAAACGGTTTGAGACCAAGAGTCGCGCGAGAGCAATCTCTTCGAAAGGCGCTTTGCTTGCGATTGTTGAGTCCGACTGCCTGAGTCTCTCTGTGCAACAGCGACACGTGGCTCTTCGTATTGTGAAAGAAGCGGGTCGAGCCACACGCAGCATGCTTCGGCTGTCATCAGTGCACCCGGCGCCACCCAAGGCGCTCAGGCGCAAGGTCAAGGGCAAGAACAGAGCACCGACGGCGACTTCGCATACTGAGGACGAGCTGCGCGGCGCGTCGTCGACGGCCATAGAAGGCGAATATGATCGGGACTCGAAGGGCAAGGCGAGCGCCATTGAAGCTCCTGCAAAGACAAACAAGAGCGCGGGCGAGCAGGTGGAAACCTCGGAAGGTGACGATAGCGACGATAGCGACTATGACGAGTACGACGATGACGAAGCGGAGGACTCGGAGGAGGAAGACAGGGACGAGTACCGGCGCGCGCTCGAGGCGGAGCTGGACGAGTGCGCGGACGAAGGGTCGGACTTTTACCTCCAGCGCATGCTGGAAGAGCGAGCGCAGTTGGACGAAGACGACGCGGCGTGGGTCGACAGGTACATTGCGCTGCAGCAGGCGTGGAAAGAGCGGTACCACTACAGCATCGACGCGTTCGACCTGGACGTGAAGCTCCAGCCGCAGGTTCAAAAGCTCGTAAAAAGGAAGAAGACAGTGGTGAAGAAGAAGGTCGTCAGGAGAGGAGGAGGACGAGGCGCCAAGAAGAAGAAGAAAGTGGCGCGGACGCTGTACGCCAGGCAGCTGCGCGCGTTCTGGCGCTTCTGGTACCGCCGCGTGTTTCCGATCCTGCCGCGTTCGCTGCAGCAAGAGCCGGCCGAGTACGTGCTGGTGCTCTTCGCGGTCGTGGCGTTCGTTGCGCTGGCGCTCGCGATTCAGATTTACGTAGCTCTTCGATCACTTCCAAGTTTGTCTGCTAGGAATTAAGTTGGATGCTACAGTCTCGCGGTAAAATGCGAGCTGGTGATTGGTTGTGGCTCAGGTTTTGTCTGCTTCGTTGTGCAGTGATCACAATCGTGAAGGTTGTGAGACGAGGTGAGTCGAAGCTCAAGCAACCGTCAGCAGCAGTCATAGTGAAGTCCAGTGTTGCCGCCACTTTACATTGCCGATCGTTTGGAATGCGCCAGTTGAGAAGAGGAAGCTTCATGCGGCAAGACTTTGCAGGCTTTTCCTACCTCAACAGAATCGCTTTTGCGCCGCTCTCGAACGAACAAGCTTCCGCCAGTCCAAGCGGTAACTCAGTGGTAACTCTGTCCTTGCTCGCGTTCACTGATCCGTTGCATCCTCACCTGTTGACACCCACATTCTTCTTCTTCCACTACTCATGTTGATGCAGAGCACGACCAGAAGCCACAACGCGCTGCAAGACGGAGCAAGCAAGATGGCGCTTGGACGTCTGCTCCTGTTCGCAGTCTTGATCCTTATCGGCAGTGTGGATGGCGGTCCGATCGCTTACGGTCTCTGCCAAACGGCGTGCAATGCCGGTGTTGTCACTTGCTACGCTGGCGCGGGGTACGTCTTCGGCACGGTGACAGCAGGCGCAGCGGTTCCAGCGGCAGTCGCGACGTGCAACTCAGTCCTCGCGGCGTGTATGGCTGGATGCGCAGCGCTGCTTGTGGCGCCCACGCCATGAAGAAAGAGAGAGAGAGAGAGAGAGAAAGAAACAACCGTCCACGCATGTCGTTTGATGTCAAAGCAATGCTCGTATTTTCAAGCCAAGTTCTTCCAGTCAAAGTCCACCAAAATCTGATCGTCCAAAATAGACTCAGATCGAGAATACTCAGATGTTGACATTCACTTTCACAAGTCACAGTCAGACGTCCCACAATGATAAATTTCCGTCATCAATATGGACCGACACAGACTCAGATCGATCTCACAAACCCATCCCCATCACACATCTGAGCCCATCTCCTTCTCATTTTGCCAAATTCCCATTTCCGCAGCAGCACGCAAGTGTCATTTTCCAAAAGAGCGTCGGATGTGCACATCAGACTTTACGCATTTAAGCGCGCTGGACGAGCAGGAAAGCAAGCGCGATTGCGCGTCAGGAAGATGGAGCGGCGCGAGGAAGAAGAAGAAGAAGGGGAATGAGTGGTTGCGGTTGCACGCTGGCGTTTGTATGCTGGCGTTTGTATGCTGCGCGCGCGAGAGTGCTCCACGTGGCGAGGTGGGTCCTGCGCAGGCGACCAACATTCAAGAGCGAATCGCCGGTTGTTGGTTGTTGGTGTGATCCTGGGCGTGGGATGATGGCGAAGCAAGCGCTCGAGAGTGTGAAACGGACGAGCGCAGCTGCATTCAGTGTAAGATGGCGGCAGTGAGCGATCGCTCATAGCGAGGTCTCCATGGCGTTGGCGCTGTCGGCGACCAGACTTCGCCCAGCTGCGCGAGGATCGAGGTGTCGAATGGCATTTCCGATTCGCACAATCCAATTTGCGAGTCCCGTCTCAAGTGCATCAGCCCAAGCCGAGCGTCCTGCTCTACAAGCCTACCTACCCAGCATGCAGACCCAACAAGAGCCTCAACGAGTGCATGCCGCATCGCCGCTCGCCTCTCCTGCTGCGAACGACCCAAGTGTAACCTCGACTGAGCTCTCCGCTCTCCACGATGCCGGCATGAACCAGGACAACGACGCCATGGACGTCAGCGTCGACGACGTCTCGGAAGCCCTTCACGAGCTCGGCACGAGCAATGCGCCAGCAGTGGTGGAGCTGGATGAAGACGGCGAAGGTGATGATGATGAAAAAGAAAAGCCCGATGCAGAAATGGGCGATGAAGACAGCGATGGCGACGACAGTGACAGCGACTACGATTTCGACAAGGACCTGGAAGAGTTTGACGAGGAAGACGACAACGACGAAGTAGACGAGGACGAGAGGTTCCACTACTTCCAGTCGCTGGCGATGGAGATCGTGGAGTCCAAGGTGGAGGAGAGGGACGTCTACGTGAAGAACATGCTCGCGCAGCGCGCGCGCCTAACGGGCGAAGAGGCTGCGTGGGTGGAGAAGTTTCTCAAGAAGCAAGAGGAGTGGAAGCAGCAGAACGGCAAGAGCGTGGACGACTTCAGCTACCTCCAGCGCCTCGAGAGGTTCATTCCGGAGAAGCTGGAGCCCAAACGTCCCGTGCGAGCCACGCGCAAGTGAGCCGAGTGCCAAGTTCGGACAGAACCACAGCTCTTTCCATGCGTTCTCCTGCATAAGCTCCTTCCTTTATAATGCATCTCGATTCTTCAAACGCTCTCATGTCCACACCTCATTCGCATCACTAGTGTCCGTCCAAGTCGTCGCAAAGTTGAAATTTGACTTTGCCTAGTGTGGGCTTGTTGAGGAAAGGTCGCGTATCTTTTTTCCATTTTGGTGACAACCACTTTCCATTCTCTCAGAGACAGCCAAGACGCCCGCCACTCATGACTCAGAGCTCCGTGATTCGCGTCTTGGTCTATGTGTCCGTGCTTCTGCTGCTGATAACCCCACCCAGGTCGTGCGTCATCGCCGGTGCGGACACGGGCTCCTGCACCGACCCGAGCGACTTTGACCTGCTGATCCCGTTCTGCAAGTCCGTCGTGCCGTACACCGCGTGCCTGCCGCGCTACCAGAGTCTCTGGCACAACCACTCGGCGCTCGCGAAGGACAAGTTCGTGGCGCAGATGTTCAACAAGATCGTGACGCAGCGGAAGATGTACGAGACCAACAAGACGTTCCTGAACAAGAACGCGGACGAGTGGGGCGGCTCGAAGGAGATCGCACCCTGCTTTGTGGAGAACCCGGACTGCGAGAACGCGTACCGAAACTACTTTTGCTGGATGAACTTTCCGCGCTGCGACGCTGAGGACCGGAGCCTGCTGCTCTGCCGGAGCGTCTGCGAGAACTACATGAAGGCGTGCCAGCTCTCCAAGGACCTCTGGCGCTGCGGGGACCCAAAGTACGTCAACGGACGCGCGGCCGAGACGAGCGTCACGTGGATCGTAGGTTCAACTTTGTGTCCAATTTCAATTTGTTTCTCCTCACTACTACTACACGTCACACACACCATACATCCACACAGGCTTGTCCGCATACGATGGATGCATGCAGAGTTTCATACTAACCTCGTTCTCCCCTCTCCTTGTAGAACAAGACCCTCGTCTACTACCGCGCGCCGTTCCCAGGATCGCCATTCAAGGACAACGCTGTCGACTCGGACACGAACAAGCCCTGGTCGTCTGCACCCCGAGCCTCGAGAACGCTGCGCCGTCTTCTCACCACCACTACTCACTCGGATCTATCGCTGCCTGGATGGCGATTGCGCTCTCCGTCTTGCTCGCTTGACAGGTAGAATCTCGCGCTATGAGTTAAATAGAGAATCGCGCTCTCCCTCTCTTTGTGATCCCCCTACTGGACTCGGCACTCGTCGTCTTTCTCTGCCTCGGAGCTCGAGAGTCCGTCTGCGAATGTAGCTCCGCCAGGCGTGGATCCTGGCGTCGCTTGGGAACTATGGTTGTGTGGATGCACGTTCTCGTCCCGCGAATACGACCCGTTGTCGGACGCAGGGTTCGTATTCTGCTGCTGCTGCCCTTCTGTCTTTGGTCCCCCACCCTCGTTGTCTCGGTTGATGTTGGGCACCACTGCGCGAGCTTTCATGCCATTCGCGCCAGTCTTGCCTCCTTTGCAGCTGCAGCTGAAGCTGTTTGCAACACCTGCAAAATAGCAGTGGTTGCAGTCGTCACAGTGCTCGTTTCGGTGATCTCCGCACCGACGGCACTTTGCGCAGTGCTTCCGTGGCTTCTTCTGGTCGTTGCAGAGGCGATTGTTGCACCACGAGTACGTGTAGTGCGTCTGGCACGTTGGGCACGCGAACCCGTTCTCGATCGTCTTCTTCACCTGCACCTCGCCGCTGCAGCACTCGTAGGAGACCATGGAGTCGAGCAGCTCCTGCATGTCTTTCACCTTGGATAGAAACTGCATCAAGCACACGTCCTGCACCATTTTCTGGATGTCGATGCCCTCGCTCTCCATTGGCACAAACGGATTCGCGCAGCTCACACACTTGCAGTGCACGCCGCAGACGAAACCAGCTTTCACGCACGCGCAGCGAGCGTTTCGGCACTTGCCCGTGCACTTGCAGCGAATCGCAGTCGAGTTCGGGTCATCCTTCTCTTCGAGCGACTGGAGATGCTGGTGCTGGAGCTGTTCCGAGAGGTCGTGGGTGGGGAACCCAGTCTGGTGCAGGATTTTCTTCGATGAGCGTCGTCCAGTAGGGTCCGGCACCAGCGAGGCAAGCTGGGCTGGCTCGGATTTGATCGCACCAGCATGCTCCCCAACTCTGTACATCCCCCCATTCGCCATTGCTGGCGCGCCGCTCGACGAATTGCTGCTGTACTGAACGTACTCGGGCGAGATGATCGCCTTCCGCTTGTTCTTCTCCTCCGCCATTTTCTTCGCAGCTTGCTCGAGGTGTTCTTGAGCGCTCTGGGGAAGAACAGACTGAGGTGCGGGCACACTCGTTGATCCTGCAAATGACGACTGTGGCTGGGGGACCGCCGTTGCCTGGTACTGCTGACCACTCCCGTTGCCCTCTGGAGCGCTCAAAGCCCCTACGAGCGAGACGACCGTGCTCTTGATCGTCTGGAATTGTCGCGTGAAATGGTTGCGGAGACCGCCCTCACTGCTAGGCGCATTCTCCATCGTCACTCGCCCATTGCTGTCCACGCTCTGAATAGTCGCGGATCCGGTCGGGGGCTTTGCAGACAACCCAGGAGCTGTGGGGTAGCCGCTGCCGTTGGAATTCGCAGCGGTCGTGGGGTCGGCATGCGGACCATGTTGGGGGATCACACGCCATTTTGGGGTGTCTTTTTGGGCTTTCTCTCCGGCTTCGTTGTACGCTTTCCAGTCGATGATCTCGCACGATGGAGTTCTACAAAGCCATGCGTCAAAAAGAAGGTAAGTGGGTAGTACAAGGCAACAGCTCGTGGCATCTAGAGATCATGCACAGCCTACCGTTCAAGACTCTCCACGCCGTCAGCGAGTGAGTTTGCACTTGCGCTGCCCGAGAGAGCGCCGGGTGTCCCGTTGAGCGTCGCGGGAGACACCAAACCCGAGAGGCTCTCTGAGCTCGTAGACTTTGCAAGCGACTGGAGCCAATTCATAGTCGCGGGCGACATCGAAGGGTACCCGAGCAAGCCTCCTGGCGAGATGCTGTCCATGCCGCTGTGACTACTGCCAGCGGACGC
The DNA here is from genome assembly GCA_023333815.1 of Globisporangium recalcitrans. NCBI lineage: Eukaryota > Oomycota > Peronosporomycetes > Pythiales > Pythiaceae > Globisporangium > Globisporangium recalcitrans. The sequence continues at coordinate 14,466 of JAASFO010000355.1, forward strand.
CGATCGCGCGAGCTGTACTTTCTGGCTGCTGTCGCTCTCCATTGCGCTACTGCTGTTGCTGTTATGATACCGCGGCGCGCCTACAAATCCTCCCGCGTTCGCGCTGCTCATGTGTTGCTGCAGAGCTTGCGCGTGCGCGATGGCGGCAGCATTCCCTCCGCCGACATTATGCTGGTGAGATTCGTCACCGTCGATGGTGAAGAACATGGAGAACACGTCGCCCAGCTCATTGTACATGCCATCGTCGTTCAGCGTTGTGTCGCGCATCGCATCATTGATCTGCTGCTGTTGTTGGAGCTGTACTGCTGCTGCGGGGTGCATCATGGTCGACGCGCTCGCGCCGGGGTGGATCGCAACAGAGCCACCAGCACTGCTGTTGCTCATGCCACCGTACTGCGCCTGCATCGTTACACTACCGCCACTGCCGTCACCAGCCACAACATTCGCTTGCGGGGGGATCCCGTTTGGCGTCGTGCCGGTCGTGAGCGTCGAGTCGAGGAATTGCCACATGTGCTGCATCTCGTCCGGGTCCGCGAGCTCCGCTTGCTGCTGCTGCTCCTGCTGAGTGGTGAACTGGTGCTCCATGCTTGCGCCGTCTGGAGCTGGTGCTGCTTGCTGTTCCTCCTGCGCTGGTGCGTCTGCCTCGTGAACGCGGAGAGAGAGAGAGAGAGCGGTTGATATGCTGGGACTTTTTCGCCTTTCGCTTTTTCTTCTGCAAGCTTTTCACTTCGAATCGGGGAGGGAAGAGGACGGGCGACAGCGTCCAAAATGGTACTGTATACCTGGCTTATAGCCGATACAAACACCAGTATACAAAATATACAGATACCCAAAAGCAGAGGGATGTGCCTTCTTCATCGAATAATCGAGTCGTTGCACTTTCTCTGCAACTGCTGACAGAAATGCGGTTTGCTCAACACCTCTTTAGACCATGTATAGCTTCCAATGAGTTCCATCCACTTATGCAGGACGCGCGGTACTGTTACTCTTGCTTTTGCTTGACAAGCAATCACAGACCAATTCTGCTGAGAGGAAGAAACGAGATGCGCATGCTGCTGCAGACGAAGGCGGCTGCGGCGCGCCGCGCGCACGCGGTGGCGGTGGCGGCGCAAGCCCAGCGCAGCGTTCCGCACAGACGCCTGATGCACGCGCTGCCAGCGGCCGACGTGCGTGCGCGCTTCCTGCAGTTCTTCGAGGCGAACGGCCACCAAGTGGTACCGAGCGGCTCGCTGGTGCCGCCCGGATCCGACACGTCGCTGCTGTTCACGAACGCGGGCATGGTGCCGTTCAAGCAGTGCTTCCTGGGCGTGGAGCAGCGGCCGTACGTGCGCGCGACCTCTGCGCAGCGCTGCGTGCGTGCAGGCGGCAAGCACAACGATCTGGACCAGGTGGGACTAACGCGCCGCCATCACACGCTCTTCGAGATGCTCGGTAACTTCTCGTTCGGCGACTACTTTAAGGAAGACGCGATCGCGTTCAGCTGGCAGTTCCTCACGAAGGAGCTGGGGTTACCAAAAGAGCGACTGCACGTCACGGTGCTCAACAACGACGACGAAGCGCGCCAGCTCTGGAAGAAGGTCGCGCAGCTGAGCGACAGCAAGATCATTTCGCACGACGAGGAGGAGAACTTCTGGACCATGGGCGACTCGGGTCCGTGCGGTCCGTGCTCCGAGATCTTTTGGGACCTCGGCGACCACATCGAAGACCCAGACGAGCGGTATGTATTTGTTAGTTGTGTTGGTTTGACTGCTGCAAGTGGCATGTCCTTGTCCTCATTAGTGCCGTTTACTCGTGGCACACAGATTCTTGGAGCTCTGGAACCTGGTGTTTATGCAGTTTTTCCGCAATGAAGGCGACTTCTCTGGCACGCTGCATCCGCTGCCAAAGCCCTCGGTGGACACGGGCATGGGGCTCGAGCGCATCGCGTCGGTGCTGCAAAACGTGCCGTCCAACTACCACACAGACGCCTTCGTGCCGCTGATGCAGCAAGTGGTCGCAGTGTTGGACAGCCAGCGCTCGAGAAAGTATCTGGCTGGTGCCAACGACAGCAGGTCGTTTGCGGATGTGCTAGAAGAAGAGCTGGACCCACGTGCGCAGCGCTTTGGCGTGAACCAGCAGATCCAGACGGTGCGCATCGTCTCGGACCATCTCAAGGCTTCCTACGCGATGCTCAGCGACGGCATCTTCCCGTCCAACATCGGCCGCGGTTATGTGTTAAGACGCATCATCCGTCGTGCGATCCGCCACGCGCAGAACTGCGGCGTTGACGGCGCTTTTCTGTCCAAGATCCTGGTCCCGGAGTGGGAAAACGCGCCTGGGTTCGCGCAGATGCGCTCGGTGATCTCGAATGAAGAAAAGGCGTTTGAGGAAATGCTCTCGAACGGCAAACGAGCCATGGAGAAAGTGTTCTCGAGCGCGAGCGGCGCCGCAGGCAAGACGATCCCTGGCACCGACGCGTTCCGACTGTACGACACGTACGGGATCCCGCTCGACATCACGCAGGTGCTCGCGGAAGAGCGAGGGATCTCGGTCGACACTGCGGGCTTTGAGGCGTGTCTCGAGGACCACAAGCGCAAGGCGAGCGAGAGCAGCGCGTTTGCGAGTCAGCACGGCGACGTGGACGGTTCGTCGGCAAGCTCAAGCAGCGCCGCATCAACTGTGCGTTCATCTCAATCAGGAGCAGCAGCAGAAGGAGGAGAGTTTATCGGATACGACAGTCTGAGTGTGCACGGAGCGCGCGTGCTCAGCGCCTGGAACACAAGCGACAAGGCGCAAATGACCTCCAGCAAGCGTTCGTTCTGGATCTCGATCGACAAGTCGCCTTTCTACGCAGAAGGCGGTGGCCAAGTCGGAGACAAGGGTCATCTGGTCGTGACCAAGCCAAACGGCGAGGGCTCTGTGGAGATCCGGGTGACGGACACGAAGCGTCTGCCAGCGAACGACGCAATCGGACTCCACTGCTCACTCCCAGAAGGTGTGGAGTACTCGGACGTGGAGGCACTCTTGGCAAGCAGCGACGCCACTGTCGACGGTCACGTGGACAAGAAGTTTCGCTCGGGGTGTCAAGTGCACCACTCGGCCACGCATTTGCTCCAGCGCGCGCTCAAGCAGGTTCTGGGCGACCACGTGACCCAGTGCGGCTCGTTTGTGACAGCGGACCGCCTGCGCTTTGACTTTGCGCACTTTGGCGCGCTGTCGCTGGACGAACTGGCGCAAGTGGAGCTGCTCGTGAACCAGATGGCAGCGGAAGAGCTCGCGGTGCAGACGCGTGAGCTTCCGCGCGACGAGGCCGAGCAGAGCGGCGCGATCTGCAACTTTGGCGAAAAGTACGGTGACGTCGTGCGTGTCGTGGCGATCGGCGACGTGTCAAGCGAGTTTTGCGGCGGCACTCACGTGCAGAACTCGTCGTCGATCTTCCCGTTCGTGATCCTGAGCGAGGGCTCCGTCGCTGCTGGCACGCGCCGCATGGAGGCGGTCGCGGGCATGGAAGGCGCCAAGCACTTGCAGACGAAAGACAAGACGCTGCAGAGCCTCGCGGCGCAGCTCGAGACGACGCCTGCGAAGGTCCCCGAGCGCATCACCAAGATGCAGAAGCAGATGAAGCAGCTGGAGAGCTACGCGCAGTCGCTGGGCGATCTGCTGGCAGCGCTGCCGTCAGCACCGATCGCGCAGGGTCGCATTGGAGGCTCCGTCAGTGTCGACAACGTGCAGTTTCACGAGTTCAGCGCTGGCGGCGGCAGCAGCAGCGAGTTCGTCAAAGTGCTGCGTCGCCGAGCTGAGTTCCTGCTCCAAGACGCGCCGGACCGCGTGCACGTGGTGGTCATGGACAGCCAGATCGTGTGCATCTCGGACGGCAAGAGCGCGCACGCAGGCAAGCTGCTGCAGCAGGTGCTCAAGCCTCTGGGCGGACGCGGCGGCGGCAACGCGAGCTTCGCGCAGGGCTCGCTGCCATCGCCAGCAGCAGCAGATGACGCGCCATCAGTGCTGGAATTGGCGCGGAAAGTGCTTCAATAGAGGATCCTTGTCAGTAACACCAGCATACGCGCCTTTAGAGAATGACATGTCTCTGCAGCTATTGACAGTTTCCAAGGTAGAAATGGTTCGTGTGGTCCTTAAATGAGATGACACACCTGGTTTTAATTAGCAGCTTGGGAATCGTACTCTGAAGCATGCATACGATACGTTTGCTCTCAATCGCTAAGTGGCACTTGATCCATTTCGCCGATTGGAACACTGGAGAAGATGGCAGACATCCAGCACGACGAGCTCGCGGACATCCTCGCGCAGCTGCGCGACGCCGTGCGGGAGCTGCGCATGCGCGGACTCAAGCAGGCGACCAAGTTCGCGTCGGAGCTGGTGCTCGGCATCCCCGACGAGCTGCGTGCGCAGCTCAGCAGCACCGGTCTCGCGCTCGACCGCTACGAGGACACCAGCGCCAGCTCGTCCACGGAAGATCTCGACCGGTACGAAGCCGCGAAGGCGTCGTTTGATGTCGGAGAGTACCTGCGTGCGCACCAGATGCTCGCGAGCGCACGCGCGGGCAAGTGCACGCACTTTCTCAAGCACTACGCGCTCTACATGGTACGATTTGTGTGGCAGTTGTTGTGCGCATTTGTGCTCGGCAGCATTGTCTGATTCGATGGTGTATCATCACACAGGCTGGAGAGAAGGCGAAAGAAGAGATGGACCTGGAGATCGGCGTCACTGGAGCCAGTAAGATATGTGCGCATACTGTTCTATTCGCACCATGTCGTTGCGTGTGCTAACACTGTGGCTTGTGGTCGTGCGCGTCCATACGCAGAATCGGAGCAGAATCCGCATCGCAATGGCGCGAACCCGCACCTGAAAGAGCTCTACCTGTCGCTCAGCAGCTCGTACCAGCAGAACGAGCTGGACGCTTTTGGGCTCTATCTCTACGCAGTTGTGCTCAAGCGGCTGGGGTACCGCACGAGCGCTGGTCGCTCGGACCTGCAGTCGGCCACATCAACCCCGACGCGCCACCCGCCGCCAGAGTTGTACGAAGAAGAGAAGAGCGAGCAGCAGAAGCGGCGGTCCGTCGACGGCTTCACGACGATCGCGGCAACGGCCAACACGAACGACGTGACCACGCGCTTCATCCTGGTCGAGTCGATCCGCCAGTACCCGTGGAACTGGTCGGCGTGGATGGAGCTCGCGGCGCTCTCGCCCTTCACGTCAAACGTACGTACGCCTTCGGTCTGAGGTACCGCCAGCTTTGTAGCTAAGTAGGCTCACTCTTGTGTATACAAACAGGAAGAAGAGGTGGTGCTCTCGGAGAGCTGTCCGTGGATGTTCCACCTCTTCCAGGCGCACGCGCTCCTGGACCAGCAGCAGAACGACGCCGCGCGCCAGCTGCTCGACCACCTCGCGACGCTCTTCCCGCACTCCACGTACCTCGTGGCGCAGCAGGCGTTGACGAGCTACCACATGCGCGACTTTGATCAGGCGCAGGAGCAGTTTGAGCGGCTCGCGCTCGCAGATCCGCACCGCGTCGAGACCATGGACGTCTACTCGAACGTGCTGTACGTCAAGGAGGACAAGACGGAGCTCAGTCGACTCGCGCATCGCGCGTTAAAGGTCGAGAAGTACCGACCCGAGACCTGCTGCATCATCGGCAACTACTACTCGCTCAAGAACAAGCACGACCGCGCGATCGTCTACTTCCATCGCGCGCTGAAGCTCGATCCAAACTTCCTCTCTGCGTGGACGCTCATTGGGCACGAGTACGTGGAGATGAAGAACACGAGCGCCGCGATCGAAGCCTATCGCCACGCAGTCGACCTCAACATTCGAGACTACCGCGCGTGGTACGGCTTGGGACAGGCGTACGAGATCCTCAACATGTACCTCTACAGCATCTACTACTACCGCAAGGCTGCGTCGATCCGCCCCTATGATGCTCGCATGTGGTGCGCACTGGGTGGGTGTTACGAGAAGCTCAACAAGAGCGACGAGGCGATCGCGTGTTTCCAGCGCGCTGTGGGGAATCAGGACCGCGAGGGGGTCGCGTCGTACCACCTGGGTCGCATCTTTGCGCTGCGCAACCAGCAGCACGAGGCGGCAAAGTACTACCAGCTGCACTTGGGTCTGCGTCAAGCGCCAGCTGCGTCTCTAAGACGTGCCAGCGATGTCGCAAATGATGACGAAGGGGACGACAACGCGCAAGCCAGCGAAAACGTACTCGTGCTTCCACGAGGCGGCATGAACATCAGCGTGGACACGCCACAGGCGCTTGCAGCGATCCTCTTCCTCGCAAACTACTACAAGCAGATGGGGAAATACAAAGAGGCGGCGCTGTTCTGCAATCGCCTGCTGGATCTGCAGGGGCCGGAGAAAGAGGAAGCGAAGGCGTTACTGCGGGAGATGCGGAGTCTCGAAGCCGCCAAGGCGAGGGCTGCGGGTGTCGCGCTCGCTCTCTAGACAGCATCGTCAAAAAGCAAAACCAAACTGCTGCTAACGGCGAGCTGAAAAAGTGCTTTCTATCTATCTATTCCACCGATGGCGGGTAACTCGTAAATACAAAGAGAAAAGTCGCGAGGTCGAGCTCTGGAGACGACGGCGGTCCGGAGCCTCGAGTCCGTCGGATTTTCCGCTTTGTCATCGCCACCTCTCTCGTCGTCTTTGGCTTCGCGTTGTTCGTAGGCGTCGGCACACCACTGAGATCTTGTGTGTCAAGCGCTCGCCACGCCTCGCTGAGCTCGTGGATCAGCTGGTCCGAGAGGATCTCTGCTCGTTTGTACTTGGGAACTTTGACCTCCAGAGTGAACTCCTGAACAGACCCCAACGCTAGTCGGAACGCGCCAGCAAACGAGAGCGGACTCTGATTCGAGTCGCCTGCACCACCAAATCCGCTGTGAGCGAAAGCGTCGGGCTCCAGCGCAACGATGGACAGCTTCAGTTTCTGAGTCTTTGGGAGTTGTGCAGCTCCTAGCAGGTCTCGAAGAGCTCCCATAGACAACGGCAGACCCAGTGAAAGATCAAGCGACTCACATACTGGGAAGCCGGACGCGAGCAGCTCTGCGATGACTCGCTCGTAGTTCGCCACAGTCGTCTCGCTGATCGGGTTCTCCATCCGGATACGTAGCGACTGAAGAGCTCCATACTCGCCAATCTGCTGGAGCAAATCAATGACATTTGTATCCAAAGTTGCCGACGCTTGCAGGGCTTGACTGATTTGCCGTGGAGCTCCAATGACCAGATCGAGATGCTTCATTTGGACAAACCCAGTCTTGAAGCTCTCGATCAGAGCCGCGAGAAACAATGGGAGGTAGTCGGATCGCGAATGCTTCGTCTCGGAGAGCGTCAACGACTCCAGATGCTGGAAGTTGAAGTCCCACATGGACACATCAAAGCCCGCAGTCTCGAAGCAGAAGAACGTCATTTGGGCAATCGAGAGCTCTTGGAGCGCGCACTCCGGCGCAAAGAGCGAGTTGAGCAGCGGGAAGCTCATCCAGTTGGAGCCGAAATTCAAGCTCTTGAGTTGGTCGCAGCACGTCACGAGCGCCGTTCGCACAAGATCCTTCACGACCGCGACCTCCACGACCTCTGGGTCCGGGGCTTTCGCGAAGCAGGATTCGAGCGACAGCTTCTCGAGACGCTTCAAGCCCGTGAGCAGCGAGTCGATACACAGCACACTATCCTCCGAAAACGTGTTGTACGACAAATCGAGCTCTCTCAATTGCGCTAGCTCGCCATTCTCCGGACTGCTCAGTATTCGCAGCAGCATTGGGAAATCCGACCGCTGCGGAAGCGCCACGCAGCGCAGAATCAGCTTCTGGACGTGTTGCACCAGGTTTGGGAGGCGCAGCAGCTCGCAGAAGATCTGGAACGACTGCGCGTTGAAGAAATTGTTGGTCACATCAAGCGAAAGAACGGGCAAATCTGCAGCTGTCACGACGTCGAGGAGGTCTTGGAGGTTCTCTGGCGAGTGGAATCCGATTTGCGAGAGATCGAGATTTAACGCTCCATCCGTGACCACAAAGAGCTCGCGGAGCTTCTTCTTCGGCTCGACGCCATTCTCGCGGCACTAAAGGGTTGTAGCAATGGTAGCAAATCAGTACCGCGTCACGAAGAGGACAGAGAGTGCGCTAGAACACACGGGATGCACACCTTTCGAGCGTAAATCTGCATGGGCGTCAGGCGGCGGGCGGCTGAGACAGCAGGGTTGCTGATCTCTGGCTGGTCTCTTCTTCCCAGCAGACGCCGTCTCTTGAGCAGCTCCATGCTGGTGTCATGCTCGCTCTCCGAGTCCACTTGCGGCTCGAAGCCAAACTGCCGCTTGAGTTCCGAAAGCCCAACCTCCTCATCTCCTGTCTGGCTCGTGAGCGCGTTGTCAAACAGAATCGTCGTCGACGCAGCTGAGATGAACGTTTGCGGGTTGCCTTGAGGTGCGAACTGCGTGGGCGATCCTTGTACGCTTGATACAGGCGGAAGCGCTTCTACTTCGATCGAGAACTCTCTCCATGGTTGAGCGTCTTCGTCGCACACACACGTCGACGGTCGGAAACACGTCCTCCGGATCTCTTCAATCGCGTGCGCTCCTTTCTTCACCAGCAACTCTTGGTGCGGATCGCTGCCGTTCACTTCGAGAGCAAAGTAGGACGCGCTCTTCATACGCAGCAGCTTGTCCAGACAGTCGTTCAGGCGGATGTCCAGCACGCCCACGCGGTCTTTGTCCAGCGCGTCCATGCGCATGAAGAGCACCTCCAGGCGACTCTCACTCACACCCGGTGCGTTTTCCAGTGCCTGGTACAGCCCATTCGCGTCGTCGATGCTCAGACCTATCAACACAGCAATGAGCGCTTACGGTTAGTCACCACCAATTGCAGATCGACGTGATGTCCATTACTCGGTGGTCTTCTTACCGGAATGCGTCGCGCCTTTCGTGCCAGTCGTGTGCATGCACGGGTGCGAGAACTCCCGCGCGGTGCGATGACGGATCTCTCCTCTCCGAATCTCGACGCCGAGGTCGAACACGCGCAGGTACTGCCAGCCACACACAGCAAGATAAGACACGACAGTAGAGAATGGATGAGAACCTCTCCTCAACAGCAGCGTTCGTGACGCTCAGCAGCTACACAAGCTCACCATCTGAAACCACTTGTGCACAGCACTGGGCGACAGGTCGGCGCGCGCGCTGCTCTCCAGCTTCTCAATTCCCACGCGGTAGGCGTCGGCGAGGCGCTCGATCTCCGCGAACGCGGCTTCGAGGTGCGCGGCGAGCCGCTTGCGCCGCCCACCTCCCCCAGTCGCCATCGTGTTGCTCACACGCTCTCTCTCTCTCTTTCTCTCTTTGAAATGAGATTTCGACACCAACTTGCCAGTAAGTGCGTTTGACATATTCGAACTTACCGAATGCGAACAATGTCGATATTGTAAAAGTGCATATTTTGCATCTGCATGACATTTTTGAAACGACCACAGAATCTCCCATCAAACAAAACAAGCTGACGCAAAATAAATCATCGCCTCACCCCACTACAACCAACTCCAAACACAGAAACGCTCTCAACACGACTCTCACACAAAATATACACAAAACGTCACACACCCTAACACACGCACACACCCTGTTTCCATCACCATACATATTAACAGAAGCACCTTTGTCGAGATGTGTGTGCTTGTGTTTTGTTGGTGTGTGTGTTTGTGATTGTCGTGACAGCTTGGCCGAGCGGTTAAGGCGATAGACTCGAAATCTATTGGGGTAACCCGCGTGAGTTCAAATCTCACAGCTGTCGATTCTTTATTCTTTTTCGCTCTCTTTCACCTCGCTCTTCCACTCCTCGCCTTCTTCCCACCACCACCACCACCGGACGGACTGCTCTCGACACTCTATCTGGATACCTACCCACGGCAGAAGCCAAACGCGTACAAACGCGTACAAACGCATACAAACGCA
>JAASFO010000356.1:0-24345 GCA_023333815.1 Globisporangium recalcitrans
ACCTCGTTCGCGTGCACTTTTTGCAAAGCGTTGAACGGATACTGCGAGTACTACGGCACGATCCCATTCTTCGTGGTCACGCTGACGCTGACGGCTCAGAAAGTACTCGAGCAAACGAGAGGACCAGTCTTTTCGCTGGTTATCGCCTTCGTCCCTATGTTTGGCATCACAAGATTCCGGTTCACGACGAGTCTGTCGTTGGTGCTGCTCATGTACGTCAGGCATCTCACGTGCGTGCTGCTGCGCCAGCGCGTCGAGGCAAAAGAGGACATTCTGTTCCAAGGGTACAACTACCTGGGCGGGATCCTAGTGGGAGCGATTTGCCACTACCGAGAAGAAGTCTTGCGGCGGAGGAACTTCGTCATGCTGCTTCCGTTTTGCGAAAAGCCGTTTGACGTCAAGCATATCGACCGAGAGCTGCACAACCGACGGGCGAGGAAGCACGTGCTGATGGATCGGCGCACGTTGAAGTTCAAGAACCACATCGTGGAAGAAGCGTTTTACCGGAACTGGTACCTCATCGACTCGTGTCCATTCGACCATCCGAACGCAGGAGAGTTGCATCGGAAGGTCTATCGCACGATCCGGTTCGCAGTCGGCGGCGCCATTTTCTCGCAGCTGCTGCTCGTCATCCAGGACTGGGAGCATCTGTACCGACATATCTCTGACGACGATGCGCGGAGAGCGTACACTGTCGCGACGTCTCTGCGCGTCGTGCTGGTGATCCCAGCGTACGCGCTTGCTCCGCTGCTGATGTACTTCTTTGGGATGCGATACTATCGCCGCTGGCTAGCGCTCGCCACGTCAGAATGCAGAGGCGGGCTCCGATCTCCGACAGGAAGGAGGAACCAGACGACCACAATGTCCGGCTGCAGCTCAAACCAGACAAGCAGCGCCGCTACTACGCACACGACAGCTTCGACTGTCACGACGGAGTACTACCGCTCGGTGTCGACCCCAACTGCCTCCGGAAGGAGCGACCGAGCACCTGATGAAGAGGGTGGATCGCCTTCTTCTCCGTCGCCTCCGCCATTTCGAACGAACTATGTTCGCAACATGCAGTGGATGTCGGCGGCGGTCGTCTTTGCGCACTCGCTGGCGATGGGACTCATCCTGCTGCTGGTCGACCAGTCCGCGAGCAAGCGCAACAGCTCGGCGGCACCGTGCTACTTCATCGTGTTCCAGAACGCGATCCTGTTCCCGCACCGATCTGGTTTCCGCGTCCGGTTCGTGTACGCGACAGCAGGCACGGTGGTGGTGTCGATCATCGTGCTCGTCGTCTCGATTGGCGCGAAGGACCCGAACGTCCTGTCGTTCGCGCCGTACGTGGTGCTCGCGAACGTCCTGGGGATGATGATCAGCCACGAAGAAGAGTCGCTGCGGCGCATTTTCTTCGTGCGCATGACGATCCGCTCGGACGAGTTCCGACGCCGCCACGACGCGATGTGGAGACTGGAGAGCTGGTTGCGAAAGAGCGTCCGCCACTGGCGCGCAAAGCATCAATTCAAGGCGCTACTGCACAAAGATGCTGGCACAAACGTGGTTGTGAAGCCACCGCCACCGCCGCTGTCAACAAAGATCCCAACGATCAACCAGATGCGCCGGGCGAGCAAGTACGGCATGGTCGCCGAAGTCGCCAAAGCGTTCTTTGCGTTCATGATCGAGGGTTTTAGCGCACGCGTCCTAGACAGTAAGAAATGAACGTCTTGTGGATATCATTTTATGAGAAAACTGGAGCTCAAAAGCCTAGTTCGCATCGTCTGGAAAGAGCGCCGTCTTCACAGGCGACGATGCCTCGCGGCCGATCCGGAGGTTCTCGAGCGAGTACTTGCGATGCATGAGGCTCACGAGCGTCTTCAGCTGTGACCATCAACGACGTCATCAATCACATCGAAGTTCACCGTTAGGAATGGGTTCGCAGACATTTCCAATAGTCCACACAGCACATCATACCTCGTGCCACTTCGCAGACATGGTCGACTTGTGCGTGCCCGTGAGCGCGTCGAGCTTCTTGAGCAGCAGCGCCATCTCTTTCTGCGTGAGGATGTTGAGAAACGCCTGCAGCGCCAGGTCCATGAGCGCCACTTTCTTGCACAACAAATCGTAAGGTGGCGCCGTTTTGGACGTCTTCCCGCTCTGCCGCTTCTCCGTGTACTTGAGCGTCAGATCCTCGACGATCCCCGCGACAATGTCCAGCACGAGACCGCTCTGGATCGGGAACTTTAGCGGACGCTCCGAGTTTGACTGTGAGGAAGGGAAACACACACATTGCCAGTGAGCTTAGCTATGCTCACGCCAACAGACTCGCTATGAACAACAGTGTGCAAACACTCACGCCTTCCAGAGGGGCTTTGTCAATACGGTGCTGCAGCACGTAGATCGACAGTCCCGTGGTGAGCTGCGTGCCTCGGATCGTGCGAGGAAGTCGGCGTGCAACAGTCAGCCACCCAGACGCAGAATCAAAGAGCCCTTCATTGACCCCAGCGATGCGGAGAACGAGCGATGGTGCCCATTCCTTTCGCCACTCGAGCGTCGGGAACACCTCCAAAAGCTCTTCGATGCAGATCGACGCGAGCTGCACAATCTCCGGATGCATGTTCTTCTCAAACTGCATGCGCAAGAAGAACATCGTGAAGCTGAACGCGTCGTATCCGTCCAACTTGAGGATCCTACGCCCAAGAATGAGACTGTTAGACTCGTACTCTCCACCACACGCACAGAGAGAGACACATCCGACGATCATTCCACTCACTTGGCGCGGAGGCAGATCACTAAATACATGAGCACATATTGCATGTTGAGCGATGGAAACGGCAACGCCGCGGCTTCGCGCGCCTTGCTCCGTGGACTCACTTCGATCTTGCTCTTCGCGCTCATCGAGCGCTTGCTGTCCTGGAACCCGAATGTGCGGAACGCGTTGAGAAAATCGTACACGGTCGGCTGCCACTCCATCTTCAGTCTCGCCATCTTTGCTCCGAAGATCGCGCGATAATTCTCGTTCGGCTGACAGAAAGCCGCGCTCGGTAACCCCGCTTGGAATTCCTAGGAGCACGCAAGCGCTAGTTGTCAATAAAAAAGCAGCTCACTCAGGCAAATGACACGTAAAAGGAGGGAGCGTACGGCGGTGGTCATGTGCTCAGGACCGAGCACCATGAATAAATTACTCAGACAGCCGCGAACCACGTGGCTGCTGCTGTGCGTCGACACTGCACAACACAGAACAGAGAAACACACATACGCACACATGTGAACGTTAGCACGTTGTCCGTCAATTGGAACCACACCCGGTAGTACGAGACTCACTTGTGTTGAAGAGCCACGAGCAGATCTTCTCAGGAAGCAGGATCGGCGCTTTCTCCTCCTCGGGCGTATCCCCAGTCCTGGACAAAATACAGCGCAGCAAGATTGCTTTCGTCCACAGCAGCGCCGCGATCTCGTTGTCATCCGCAGACTCCATCGTCTTGTACACCAGGTTCAGGTCGCTGCTGAGCTCCGAGGGCGTCGCCTCGTACCGTTTGTATGGCAGCGGCTCAGTGATCGGCGCAAACACGTAGCCGAATCTCTCCTGGTTCGTCTGCAAAGTGTCCGAGAATAGGTAGCTGTCCGCCGAGAGACTCGTCATGTTGCTTTCCATGTCGTTCATGAGCTTCGCGAGCGGGGACGCGCCGTCCAGCGCCGAGTCTGCGAGCGACGCGTCGCACTCGTCGCGCAGCTTCTGCAACTTGCGCTCGCGCGCCTGCTTCTTGCGCTTCACCTCCAGGTCGTTGTCCAAAAGCGCGTCGAGACTCATGAACTCGTCCAGGATGGCCGCGCTCGCAGTGCCGCGTTTCCGCTTTCTAAACACGATTCATACGCCACACGTAAGACAATGCATCATCGGTAGACAACGCTAGCGCGGCATAAACGCAGGGTAGGTGAAACGACGCACGGGTTGATCTTGCGCGTGTCCTCGTTCACTTTTGCGAGCAGCTCATCGGCATCCTCGTCCTCGTCCTCGGCGCCACTCTCGTCACGCCTGTCGACATTTATCACCACCCACCATGCACAACACACACACATGCACATGCAGAGACCATTGTTAGCTTCACAGACCACCACCAAGTCACATACATAGCATACCGCAAATCCGAGAAGAGCGAGAGCGAGAATGAGGGCAAACAGGTAAGAAACGCACTTGGTGGGCTTCTTCTTCGTCTTCTTGCCGCTTGGGGGTTTCTTGGCGGACGCGGGGCTGCTTTTGGTGCCCGGACTGGACCGCGACACGCCACTGGTGTCTGCCTTGACAGACGAGCTTGTGCTGCTGCCGATGCTCGCGCCGGCCTTGTTGATCGCGCGCGCGCTCGTGCGGCGCGGCTTCTCCTTAGTCGCCGAGCCCGCCATTGACTGCGATGCGCGTCTTTTGTGTTTGTGCACCATAAAAATACTCACTCACTCGCTCGCACCAGCAACAAACGATACGCGGTACTACTCGAGGTACCGCGAGTCCTTTGTTGCAGACGGACTTCCGAACAGCTTTTCAAAAAGCGTCAACCCATTTTGAAATTCACGACTCAGCATGCAATTGCCGCCTCTCGCAGCTGTGCAGGTCGTGCTGCGCTGCGAGTCTCTTGAGACCGCCAGCGCCCCAGAGGCGCGACAGCCAAGTGCGCGCGTGCGAGCGTAATTCCCTGTCGCTGCTGCTGCGTCTGGCGTTCCACGAGCCCGTTGCCATGGACCGCCACTGTCGCAACTTCAACTGCGCGAAGGTGCTCATGGCTGCACGCGTACTGTCCGAGCGTGCTCCCCCTCCAAGCGATGTCCAAAGCGGCAATGAGTGGGGACGTGTCGATATTGAAATGGCTTGTGAGTCGCCATGCAGGAGGGACCCACGCCGTGTCCGCAGCAGTCGGCGCAATCGCGTCCACTGGCGACATCCAAGTGCTGCAGTGGCTCTCCGAGCACTTGCGCGACGACACCGTCGTCCATGCGCTCGCGAGTGCGGCTCAGAGCGGCAATCTGGACGCAGTCAAGTACCTCCACGAGCGCTTTGGCGTGGGAATAACGACTTCTGGTACACGCCAGACTGGTCGAGCGATCTTCGCTGCTGTACTCAAGGGGCACTTGGAGATCGCGCAGTTCCTGTACGAAGAAGGGTACCGGCTGGAAGTGGTGGCGAGCCTGGGGCTCGCGTCCCAGAAAGGGTACTTGGGGATCGTCCAGTGGCTCTGCGAGAAGTACCCCGAGTGTGTCGACATGGACGCGCTGAGGTCCTACGCCAGCATCCTGACCCCAGCAGTCCTGGAGCAACTCGGTCTGGAACGCTGACTGCATCGCATGAGCGGAAGGCAAGTGCAAGAAGAAACATCGCTTCGCCGTACGCATGCATACAGAAGATGTTTTTGTTATTTTAAAGATATGAAGAAGATGGATCGTGGGCAAAAGCTGCCAGTCTGTCTTCTCTCTGCGTAGAAAGCCCGTGGTCCATTGCCCATTATCCCTAGTGGCTCTGCTGCTCCTCAGCGAGCGCCGCCGCGTATTTCTTCTGCAATTGCACTTCGACGAGCTGCTGCGAGTTCACGTCGTTCGCGAGTCGAGCGACACGTCCCTGCAACGCCGCAGACTCGAGACCAGCGAGCCCATCAAAGCACGAGCGCTCGATCAGCGCGTTCTGGTACTCGGTCACGAGCGTCCGCAAAGAGCCGAGCGCGTGCTCGGAGCGGCGCTGGAAGCCGCCGTTGATCACGCGCACGCGCTCGTCGAGCTTCTGCGCTCGCTTCGATACGAACTGCTCAATCTCCTTGAGCTCGACGAACTCGGCCTTGATCGCGCGAATGCGGTCTTCGTCAGACGCGGCAAACACAAACTGCTGCTGACTGTCCTTCGAGGAAGCATCGAGCGCGAGGTAGTTGGACTGCGCGTCCATCCACTTCTCTGCCAAAGTCTCTGCACTCTCGCTCTTCCAGATGCTCTCGCCCTCATGAAGACTCGCTTCGATCTGGATCATATTCCGCGCATGCTCGAGCTGCGCGTCCGAGAACGCACGAAGCTGTGGCACGGCGGCTTGGGACGACGCAGATGAACTTTTCTTGCGCTTCTTGCTGCTGCTCTTCTTCTGGCTGGCGCCGTCTCCCTCGGGGTGCTTGGCGATGTCAAACTCGATCATCGCGTACATCTCGCGCGAGATCTCCTCCAGTCCGCCGTTCACGAGCGCTTTCTTCACCTTGGTCGGACGCGGGAGCTCCTTCTGCACCGCCTGCGACCGTCTCTTGAGCTCGCGCTCCTGCTCTAGGGCACGCAGCTGCTGCAGACGCGCTTCACGATCGCCCGCGTCTTCTTCGTCAACGCCATTGCCGTCACCAAAGTCGTCACCGTCTTCGTTCACAGGAATGTTGATCTCGTACTCGTTCTGCGGCGCCGGAAGGCTCCCAAAGCCCTGCTTCAGGTCTTCCAGCATGCGTTTCTGACGCGCTTTCTCGGCGCGCTTGCTGGCGTCCATCCCGTAGAGCTGCTCCGGGTTAATGCCGAGCTCGTCACGCAATGGCGTGCGCGTCGATGACGCGAGCGGCGTCTTCTGATCCGTGCCGCGCACTGAGGGAGTTCGCGACGGCGTCGCACCGGCGTACCCTGTGCCTTCCTGGAGCACGGCGTTCTCGCCACCGAGCAGCGGGGTCGACATGCGCGTCATCGCGAGCATGTTGGCGGCTTCCTGCATGATCGTGTCGTGGATGTCGCGAGACTGCGCGGCGGGTGTGCCCATCGTCGACGCCGTGCGCAGCGGAGTCGCACTGTAGTCGCCCATGAGCGCGCGGGTTTCAGTGGACGACGAGTTCTCGAGCGCGAGGGCGGCAGCGTGGGCCGCGTGCATGCCGAGCTTGGCCAAGTCCGAGAGCTCGTCGTTCGACACGACGGGGGCTGGCAGGCTGAGCGGCTTGCGCTTGATCGCGTTGATCGGGTCGTTCTTCTCGTTCACGGCGGCGATGACCTGCGGCATGTTGGACTTCATGAGCCCCTTCTGGCGCTTGGCGTCCTGCTTGCGCTCTTTCTTCTCCTGCTGGTCGCGGCGCATGCCGTCGAGTTTGTCCAGTTGCAGCGCGGCGGCTTTCGGGTCGAGCTTCGACTTGCTGGAGATGCGGCGCTCCTCTGCGACGTCGTAGAAGCCCGCGGGTGCGGATTTCTCGAACGGGATCTCGTTCGCATAGTCCATGAACTTGCGCTTCTTCACGTGCTTCTTGCCGACAACCCCCGCAGCTTTTAACTCACGCCGCTTCTGCAAAGCCGCGAGGCGTCGCGCTTCCTCCAACTGCTTCTCTCTCGCCTTGCGCTTCGCCTTCTTGCCCTTCGTGTTGGCCAGACGCGCACGCGCTTCCGAGAGCATCTCCTTCTCGTCTTCGTCCATATCCACGGGGTCTGGACGCGCCGGCTTGTTCTCTGGGTTCGGGTCGATCTCGCCCGGACGCAGACGGCGCGGATCGTCGCTCACGTCGATGCCTTCTTTCTGCTGCGCCGCATCCAACAATCGCTCGTAGTGCTCCATGCACTGCGCCGCGGTGCGTCCGACGATCGGCGCGATCGTGCGCCACTGCGACGGCATGAGCTTTGCGAGGTGGAGCAGCTTCTCCTCTTCCTCGCGGCTCCACTCGGTCTTCTTGATCGACGGGTCGAGCCACTCGTACCAGCGCGCCTTGCACTGCTTGGCCGACTTGCGCGACAGCAGCGACGCCACGCGTGCCCACTGGTTCATGCCGTACTTCATCACCGCGGCCTTGAGGATCTCATCCTCCGTGTTCTTCCACACGCCGCCCTTGATCATGATCCGCATCTTGGTTCAACGGGTTTGATTGGCGTGGAGCGCAGCCACACTTGAGATGACAGAGAGAGAGAGTGATGATGAGGCGAAGAGCTCTCTCGTCACCTTCGCTATCGCAATTTGCCTTTTAGCTCGAAAGCTTTTTGCTGTCTCCCACACAATCGCTCACAGCAGAGGACACTGCTGATAGAAATAGTGCCTCACACAAGAGGATGGGGCACAAATGTATGCCTTGCAGTGCAAAAATAGGTACGCTTCTGTAAATGAGGTGTTGTAAGTGAGCATGCATCACTGGCTAAAATGATTTGAGCCAATCAACGCATGAGTTTGTCCTCTAATGTAGGTTGCTGGTGGACAATATCTTTCAAGAGTCCTTCTTTTGTGACCAGAATGACGTGAGGAAGCAGCAGAACGAGCGGTTGTGGCAAAAGCGGTTTGAGCGCGTGAGAGCCAAAAGAGCTGAGCAAGATCCAGCGCTCACTGCGCTGCTCAGTCCGTGCTCACGCGACCCTCAAGCGCTCAAAAGGGCAGAAGAAAAGCTCTTGATGAGCATCCGCATCATCTGCTCTTCGATAAAACTCTATGATCCCCACCTGTTTATCAGCCCTCACTCCATAGCAAAGTTGAAGCTAAGAGAGAGAGAGAGAGAGAAAGGAAGGAGAATCGATTATTATCGCATTTGCTTATATTGTCCTAGGATCCCACTCTGCGCGTTCACACACAAGCCAAGCACGCTCGAAATAATTCCAAAAAACAGAAACGGTTCCCCACTCACACAACCGAGCCAACACACTGCAAGCAGCACGTCCAGCTGGTCGTCCAAGCAGAGCGAGCGATCATTCCGTCGCCGTCCGCGCGCCGCCCAAGCAAGCAACCAGCGCAGCTCACAAGCCCCACTTCCCCGTCGTCCGCAGTCTGCATCAACTCGTGCAGCCCGGCGCTGTGCTGCTAATCTGTTTGGTCCCCACCACCTGCTTCACACTGCTCTTTTCTGAACGCACACCTGCTGAAGCTACTTGCTGCAAGAGTTGCTTGACAAAGAGATCTTCAACTGGCGCGCTTGCACCATCCGAGTTGGCTATTGCAAAACTCCACAGAAGAGAGTTGAGCGGCTGCTGCATGACGCTGTCCAACCAAGCGGGGGCTCTGCTGGACGACGCCGCATCTTCAGCGAAAGCCAGGCGAGCCAAGCTGGACGCCATGGCGCTCGTGAACCCCTCGAGCGAGCCCAACAGCAACTGGCGCGTCGCGTACACGGCTGGCGACCGCACGCGCGGTCTCGTGGAAGGTTTGTGTTGATGCATCTACTTGTCTTTGCGTACGAGGAGCGTGTTTGGGTGTTTGGATGGCGTATGACACGCGGCTAATGCGTGGCGTCACGGTATGCTGTGGTGTCCTGTTGTAGCGGAGGTGATCTCTGCGATCGAGTACGACCGCATGGGCGACTTTCTGGCGACGGGCAACAAGGGCGGCCGCCTCACGATCTACTCGCGCAACGGCAACCACTCGAATGTGCGTGCGGCAGGCTCGTAATATGCCAGTCAGCCATACCTGAGTCGTGCTGTGCATGGATGCGCTGATGCTTTGTTTCTATGGTATACTGCATGACAGGACTCGAAGATATTTGGGTCGGCGTCGCGCCAGGCGGTGACGCAGTACAGTCAGTACACCGAGTTCCAGAGCCACAACGCGGAGTTCGACTACCTCAAGAGCCTCGAGATCGAGGAGAAGATCAACCAGATCAAGTGGGGACGCGCGTCCAACAACGCGCAGTACCTGCTGTCGACGAACGACAAGACCATCAAGCTCTGGAAGGTCTGCGAGCGCAACGTGCGCGAGGTCACGCAGTACAACGCGCAGACCATGAACAGCGGGAGCGGAGGCAGCGGCCGCGCCAAGGTGATCTGTCCCAGCGGCATCCGCCTCCCGCAGTGCTCGGTGCGCAACCGCGTGACCGCGAGCACCGCCAAGAGGGTGTACGCGAACGCGCACACGTACCACATCAACTCGATCGCGCTCAACAGCGACGGCGAGACGTTCATGTCGGCCGATGACCTGCGCGTGAACCTCTGGAGCCTCTGTCGCACGGACCAAAGCTTCAGTACGGTCTTCTTTGTTGTATGGATGCCTGCTGGTTGGCGTGGAGTGTTTGGTACTGATCCTGCGATGCTGGTGGTCGGCGTACTTCTGTGTCTCTTCTATAGATATTGTCGACATCAAGCCGAAAAACATGGAGGAGCTGACCGAGGTGATCACGGCCGCCGACTTTCACCCGTCGCACTGCAACATCATGATGTACAGCACCAGTCGCGGCGCGATCAAGCTCGGGGACATGCGCCAGGCGGCGCTCTGCGACTCGTACTGCAAAGGTTCGCTGCGTGTATTGCGGTCTACTCGCCCCTTCAATCTCGTGCTCTGTGTTTTTCGGGCAACAGCGTCACGCGTTTTGCCTCTCTCTATGACCACTTTCTGTTTGCACGCATTCTATTGTATCCCTAGTCTACGAAGAGCAGGAAGACCCCGAGGCGCGTAGTTTTTTCTCGGAGATCATTGCGTCGATCTCGGACATCAAGTTCTCCCCCGACGGTCGCTACATCATCGCGCGCGACTTTCTCACGCTCAAGATCTGGGACATCAACATGGACTCGCGACCAGTGCAGACGATCAATGTGAGTGTCCAAGTTCACACGCACACACAGCAGACACAGTGCTCCTCATTCAGGAAAATGCTAACGTTGTCGCCTTGTCAGATCCACGAGCACCTGCGTCCGCGACTGGGCGATCTCTACGAGAGCGACTGCATATTCGACAAGTTCGAGTGCGCAGTGAGCGGCGATGGGAACAACTTCACCACGGGCTCGTACAACAGCGAGTTCCATATTTATGACCGCTACGGCCGCAGCGACATCTGCATGTCGCCCACGCCGCGCGCGCCGCGCCGCCACTCGATGCCGCACCACATGCTCGCGCAGCAACTCGCCGGTGGTGGTGTTGGTGGAATGGGCGGCGGCGCTGCCCAAGCAGCCGAGACGGACGCGTTGGATTTCTCCAGGAAAGTGCTGCAAACGAGCTGGCACCCGACGCTGAACGAGGTCGCGATCTCCATTCGCAACAACCTGTTCGTGTATAGCATGTGAGGGAGGGGGTGGTACACGCGTCTCTCTCTCTCAGAAAAGAGAAATGAACCATCCCTCACGTAGCTCCCCTTGAGGTCGTCCAGTGCATTCACGAACCAGTCCACACTCCGCATTGTCATCATACGATCAGATCCAGAAGAAACAACAGAAACAACAGAAATCAAAAACACACAACTGCGGATTCGCTTTGGAATTGGGAGAAGAAGTCAACGCCCGCCACCATGAGCGAACAGCAGCAGCAACAAAGCACATCAAACACCAAATGCAACAAAAACGCACACGAATGTGAAGACCTTTAGCAACAACCTGTTGTGTGATTTGCCTCATATCTGCGTCATGCCATTCGCATGTAGGCAGCTCCTCGCCATCGCGCGTGCCATAATAGCAAACCGCTGCTGTCTTTCTCTTTGCGTGTGTGTGTGTGTTTGAAAAACAAAAATACGAAGCTTCTTCAGGTCAGAATGGCTTTGAACTCGTCGAACTCGATCTCGCCGCTGCCGTCCACATCGAGTTTGTTGATCATTTCCTGCGCCAGAGGTTCCAACCCGCACACACGTGTGAGCCACGAGAACGAACAGGGCGAAAGCTGGCAGCATCGGTCAATATGATCCCAGTGCAAGCGCCGCTCACCTCGATGTTGATCGTGAGCCCAAAGTCGCCC
Source organism: Globisporangium recalcitrans (assembly GCA_023333815.1). Lineage (NCBI taxonomy): Eukaryota > Oomycota > Peronosporomycetes > Pythiales > Pythiaceae > Globisporangium > Globisporangium recalcitrans. The sequence continues at coordinate 11,585 of JAASFO010000356.1, forward strand.
TTGATGATCTTCACGAGCGTCTCCTTGCGCACAAAGCCGCTCTTGTCCGTCTTCCCGCCGCACGCGACGAAAGCGTCGACTGTTTTGTTGTTCCCAACCACACGGACAGACAACAGCACAACAGAGTTCACTACTTCTTCATCCATAGAGAAATGGACCAAATCTCACAGTGGATAAGCCGGAACAAAACGCACTCAAGTCACTGATCATCTGGAAGAGCTCTTCCTCCGTCGGCTGCTGCCCCATCGCTGGTTCACAGTCAGTCCGGCGAGAAGTCGAGTTAGCACCACCTCAGACTGAACTGTCAGCTCATCCGAGCCAACTCAGCTCAACTCTCTCACCTTCCAAGACCTGACGCAGCCCCCACACATCGATCGTTCCGCCCCTGCAACATCGCGCAAGAGTTCTCTGTCAGATCACTGACGCTTTCAATATCACAGCGAGTCCGGCAGGCTCGCTTGCATCCTGAGTCACGCTGCAGCAGCAACAGCACGCACCGGTCTTTGCCAAAGGCGAGGAACGCCTCTCGGCACGCATCGATCTCGTCCTGCGCGAGCACCATCGCGCTTCAACCGCTTCGTGTCTGTCTAAATGATCAACCGAGCAGCTTTCGAACCGCGCGTCTTTTCAAAATGAGCGCCAGATGTCTGCATCTCAACCCCAAAATACCACCAGGTGACAGCAAAATGGCGTATATTTTCCACCACGCTAACCTTGCAACACAGTGACAGAAATCGCAAGCGCGAGTTGCTCGCTCGTTTAGTCTTGACGCAGGATCCGCTGCGGCTGCTCGCCGATGGGGATGACGTTCTGCAGCAGGTAGTTCTCGTTGTTCGCCTCCACGCGCTTGAGATCGTACTTGTAGTTGACCATCATGCCCGCGCTTTGGTGGAGACCCTGGATTTGACATTGGTGGAGAATGGTCGACGCACGCAATGTTCAGTCACGCACAACTGCATCAAGGTAAACAAAGTCAAACCCCATCTGTCATACCTTTGCAGACGGGTCGGCGAGCCAATTGACGCGCTCAAAGATCGCACCGTTGCGGATGTGGAAGTTGGACACGGGGCAGAGCGCCTTGCCGCGCTTCTTCTCTTGGAAAATGTATCGCGCGCCGAGCTTCAGCAGAACCGGCTGGAGCGCAGCTTCCAGCTCCGCGTCCTCACACCACTTTTCAATCGCAAGCGCGCTCAGAACCTGCCCAACTGGGGTCTGAGAATGAATTTGAGGCTCTGCGTCTCCTCGACTGGCCAGGGCAGCTTGAAGCTTCGCGAGGTTCGCTTCGCTCACGAGCGACGCGTCGTCGCTGTTGCGCTTTGTCTCGAGCCACGAGAGGAACTGCGGGATCGGACTCAGCGTCGCAAAGGTGTCGAGCTGGTTGTGCTCTGCCTTGAGCGCCTTGGCGACTTCTTTGATGAGAAAGTTGCCGAGATCCACACCCTAAACACACACCCACACAACAGCAATATGAAGAAAGGTTTGGCCATGAGACACCAGATCCTGGACAGGTTTGCTCCGTGGATGGACTGGATATTGAGTTGAACCCGTAGGTACCTGAAGCCCCTTTTGCGTGGACGAGATGGAGTAAAAGATCGCAGCTCTCGCCTCGTGCTCGTCGTCCATGTGCTCCGTCTCATCGCGGATGTACTGCATGCTCGACGCGATCTCCTTCACCAGCGCCACGTGAACAAACACGAGGGGCTCATCAGGGACACTGCAGGACAATGAGTACTCACAAGTTAGTACTATTGAAACACTCGAACCACATGGACACTGTGGTTCTTTCAGTACCTGGGATGGAAAAACGCAAAGCAGCGCCGTCCTTTGCCTATCCAACACGCACACGACGCGCAGTACCAGCAAACCAAAGTCCGATGCGTGTAAGTGACTGAGTCGATAGACGACAGCAAAACTCAAATGACACACGCACCAAGTCGCCGCTTGAGCTCAATGATCGTCCCAACCGGATGCACGGCCTCGTATCGGATGATCTTCTCCAGCAGCTGGCCGGACGATTTCTCATACGTGACGCGCTCGAGATTCAGAAAGCCCACGCTGAACCACGACGCCAGGAAGTTCTGCTCAGCACACAGAATCACCAGACAGTGTTAGAGCGCAGCGCGGCAGTAAGACCGACAGAGGATCAGTACGGCCGACTTGCCTTGAGACTGGCGTCCAGCGAGCGCAGCGCCGCTGCCTCGGCGCTCGCCAACTGGTTCTTGCGCAACACCTGCAGCAAATCGGCGCGCAGGTGCACGAGAAAGAGCATCCCGCCCTCGCGCTGCGACAGGATCTGCTGGAAGAACGTCTCGTAGAGCGGGCTGAGCGACTGGCGCAGGTTGCGGAACGTGCGCAAGTACCGCTCGATGTTCTCGTGGTCCCAGTCGATTGAACTGGTTGCCGCTGCGGCTGTGGAATCACCGCTCTTCACTCGAGCAAAGCTGTCGTTGAAGTACTCGAGACTTTGCTGCAGCTGATAGACAACAGCCAGCACATGCACACAGCTGTGACCTATCAGAGGACCATGTGGGCACTTGTCATATATAGCAGCACGCACCACAGCGGTGTCGACATGCAGATCGCGCGCCAGGATGAGCAGGAACTGCTTCTTCTCGTCAATGTTGAGCGTGCGGTACTTGGAACAGAGGCTCTCGATCACCACGCGCGGCACAAAGTCTGCAGGACGCACAGATACACCACGGTCACACCAACAGCACACATAGATCACACACGCGTGAGCGACCATGTAGTGCCCACAACGCACGCACCGCCCGTGTTGGCTTTGGTCTTGACGACCTCCTGGATGAGCTTGGAGAGCTTCTGCCGGTCCTCTGCGTTCGGGTGGCTCAGGTCGATGCTCTGCAGCAGCAACGACGACGACTCGGGGGGAAACGCGCCACTCCTATCACCACCATCGCGGCCGCTCGAGAAGGAACGACAAGCGCCAGGCGAAGCGATCCCCACCGCAGATCGACTGCCATGTCGTCCTGGCAGCTGCTGCTGCGATGGATGCAAAGCGCCAGCGAAAGAGCGGCCGACAGGCGTCGCGAGCGTTTCGCTCGTACGCAGAGCACGCGCAACAGCGGCGCCCGCAGGAGCTCGAAGCGTAGCGAAGGGCGTCATTCTCGGTCTCGTCCGCGAGCAGTGGTGCTTCTGCCTTTGAGCGCTGATAATAATGGACTGATGAAGGATTGACACGGTGGTGTGTCATACATAGAAGCTGACAGCAATAAACAAAAAAGGGTGGATCCCTAATTGCAACTGGAGATGTCAAAAAGTTCGGGATGGATGGAAGGGGAGAGGTACAATTGTTTGCAGCGCGTACTGTGGGTATATCAATTGTACCTCACGGAAGTGAAAGAGAAGCGTCACACACAGCTTTGTCAACATCTGAGAGACGCTTGCATCAAAGCCTGTTTGACGCACGTCCCGCATCGATAACCGCCACGAACAGACCGTCTCGAGCCGACAGACTGTCTTCCGAGGGAGGACACTAATAGACCCCGCGCCACCCACCAGCAGCGAGGCACTTGCCAGCCTTGCACGCGCAGCACATCGACTCAATATGAGGCTTCGTGACCTTCTCGTCTCGCTCCTGGTCGCGGACGATCGCGGCGCGCAGACCCAGCAGGAGAAGCAGCTTGGAGAACACGCGCTCGCGATACGTCGCTTCGTCGATATCGCTCGACACTTTGTCTCGGCAGTTCACGCACCGCTGATTCCACACGACGACGTCAAACTTGCACTCGTTCGCGCCTTGCACAACGAAGATCTCCGTGTACACCTTGCCGCTTGGCCAGTCTCGACCTTGAGGCTCGCCAGCTTCTCCACTCTTGCTCGCGCACTTGCAGCTGAAGCTTCCAACGAGGTGAGTGTGAGCAGACTGACTTCCTCGGTAACCCTTTGACGAAGAAATGCTCTCATCAACCACCAAACGCTTCCTGAACTCTGGCTGCTCCTCGAGCATCTGCAGGATGAGCGCGTTGTTGAGTCGGTGGAAGCGCGTCTGCGCACGGTTCTTTGAGATCGTCTTCTCCTCGCCACTCCACTGCTCAACTTGGTGTTGATACGCCTCAAGATCCGCCATGACTCTTCTTCTTCGTGGTGGTGGTGTTGTCTTCTTCGCCGCAAATTCGCAAGTGCGAGAGAGCCCGTCGAGCGTGTCGGAAAAGCTTCAACTGGCGTTGAGCGAGAGCGGAGAAGAAAGAGAGAAGGGCGATCCAGAGTGAGGTTTCCAGACCACCCTCAAGTCCCAACCCAACGGCATTGATGGCATTGGCGAGTTTTGAGACCTAGAGAGAGAACTCAAGTCGACAGTCTCGCACAAGCCCACCGTTCCCGCTGGCGTCCGGCAGTTAAAGGGCGAGCAAACCTCTCTGTCGCTGCGCAGCGTTGAGAGAAGTGCGTATCAAGCACATCGAATCGAATGAAGCGTCCCAACCTTTTTTCTCGAGGCAGTCGAAAGCAGACAGTAAGGAGGTTCACTTATAGCCTGTAAGTGAACTGTATATACCCTATGGTCTATCCAACAAACCTTACTAGGATCAGTCGCAGTTTCAGACACCTGTCTGATCGCATCAGCTTTCATGTACTTGATTCGTTGGTTCCACGCTGTTCTAGCATCGAGTAAGCCAATCAAGCACACGGAAGCTGATGCGATATCTGAAACGTGTGCTAGCACTTTTTGCTTCCTCCCTCATTATTATTGAACTCGCCCCTTTGAAGCACACTTCCAGCATCAACAGCCCAGCACCAACAGCGATGATGCTGCGCAACGGATCGAGGTATTGCACCAGCGCGAGCCTTCTTCTCGTGAACGCAGGCGGCGGCAGCAGCACTACCTTGAGAGTCGGCGGCATGGCGGCGCGCGCACTTGGTACTAACGTCTTCTTCCGTCCCTACTCGTCTCCCAGAAAGAGCGCCAAGGAGGCGGCGACGCCTGCCGACGCCAAGACCACGCGCGAGACGGATCCGCTCACGGGAGCCGATGCGCTGCACACTGTACGTGTTCCATGCGTGTGTATATATGTGCGTGCGTGCGTATGGTGGTGACTCCAGCAGGTTGTATAGATACGATGCGAACGAGTGCGGAAAGCTGACTTTTTCTCATGCATGCTCCTTATTGATGTGATATAATTGTTTGACACAGAAGCAGAAGAAGAAGAGCGCCGCTCCATTAAACAGCGAGCTTGAAGAGTCGGCTCTGAATGCGGATCTGGAGTCCTCGCTGCCGCCGCTGTCCCCACAGCAGCAGCTTTCGTGGAAAGAGCGCGCCAAGACGTTTGCGATCGAGTACGGACGCGTGGGTGTGTGCACGCACATCGTGCTCTCGCTCGTGTCGTTCTCTGCGATCTACGCCGGCGTGTCCGCGGGCATCGACGTGAGCGCGATGCTCGACACGGTCGGCTTCTCTGTCTCGACGAGCGAGTCGACTGCCAACTCGGCCGGTTCGTTTGTGATCGCGTACGCCATGTACAAGCTGCTGGCGCCTGTGCGGTGGCCGCTGACGTTCGCTGTGACGCCCGTGGTCATGCGCGCGCTGCGAAAGAGAGGGTACATGCTGCCAAGCGCGTCATTACCGGCGCGTCGATCGCCGCCCCCGACTGGTACTTCGTCAGAGAATTAGCGTGTTTTAGGTAGGATTTCGCATGGATCGTGGATGGAGACACAGTGGGAGTGTGCGCATTCGACGTCTGATGATGCATGGCGCTCGTTGTCCGAAAAGAAAGAAGCAGAAGAAATGCATTAGAGAGCTCCGTTTGTTCAACACAGAAGTGCGATCGACTTGCACTGAGTTCAGCGCCGAGCAGCATCATCGCCTTGAGCTCGTACAAAAGCAAGTGCACACACGACACACCTGTGCGGTGTTGCCATTATGCGAGCGTTCCACACGGACACAAGACCCCTGAGTTGCTAAAAGCGCTCTTGATCAATCAATCCACTGATGCGTGCAGGAATGATCGATCAGTCAGTCAGGCATCCGAGTCAGAACGCCTCAATGGGTTGGCGCGCGAATCAGTGTCTTCTCTCTTACTTGGCGGCTGTCACAAGTGCGGCCACCAGCGTTCCTGGTGTGTTCAGTCCCACCGCTTGGGAGCAGACGCGTGCGACTGACTGACAGCTGCGCGCAATGCAGATTTGCCCACACACGCCAGCAGTGACGCATTCGCCAATTTGCCGCTGAGCGCAAGAACCATTGAGCACAGCAGCCGCCATCGCAATAGCAGCGCAATGGCAAGCGGGGCGAGGCGCGAGACGGACCCGCTGTTGAGCGCTCGGTCGCCATCTGTCGTGCGTGTTCGATGAGCATGCGCGCCTGCGGGTGTTGTTGTATGTGTCGCTGACTCGTTTGTGCTCTTGCTCATGTTGCTATAGCCTGAGAAGAATCCCCCCTTCCCATCAAGTGCCGAGCTCACCGAGCCGCCTTCGGAAGACAGTGAGCGCGTCGAGCTGGACGTGAAGAAGCTCTCGTGGCACGCGCGCGCCAAGCTCCTGTTCGTCGAGTACGGCGCCGTGGGGGTGGCCACGCACATCGTGCTCTCGATCGCGGCCATCGCGCTCGCCTACGTCTGCGTCTCGAACGGCGTGGACGTGAGCGCGATCCTGGAGACGGTCGGCATCAAAGGCGACAGTGGGAAGGGCTCGGCCGCGCACTCGGCGGGCTCGTTTGTCATCGCCTACGCGATCTTCAAGCTGCTGGCACCCGTACGCGTGCCGCTGACGTTCGCGGTCACGCCGCTCGTGATGCGCGCGCTGCGGCGGAGAGGCTACATGCTGCCGCCGCCGCCGGAATCATCACCAGCATCACCAGCCACGCCGCGTCATGCAACTGAAGCTGCTATAGAGATGGTATGATGACCGATATGATAGAACAGCTCATACGGGTTGGTGCTGCGTGTTTATTGCTGATGATAAATATGTATTGAGCCTTTGGCTGTGTGGTGGCGATACTGGGAGTTGGTCTGATGAATGGTCCACATTACACTCTCTCGATTGATTTGCTTACTGGATCGACGCGTCTTCGGGACTGATGAGCGCGTCCACGAACGCCTTCTCGCCCGTGCCGCTCTCCACCATGTGCTGCACCGAGAGGAAACCGTCGGTGTTCATGCGCAGGAACGTCTCGTTCGAGTGCGCGAGCGCCTTGAACGCCTGCTGCAGCACTGCGACGTGGAATGTCGCGGCGCACTTGTTACCGCCATTGCCACCGTCGTTTGCATTGGAGCCAGCAGCGCAGAAGAACTCGATGAACGCTCTGGACGTGACGCCGAACTCGATCTCGCACGACCCGGTCTCGGACGTCGCGCGCAGACTCAGACACTTGCGCGAAAACAGCGTGCTATTGCTATCGCTGCTGCTGTTGGTGAGGAAAGCGCGGCGACCGGTCGGATCCTCTTCGCCAAACATCGCGATCGTCACGGACGCGGCGCTCGGCAGGTCGTAGAGCTCGGCGAACGCGTCGTGCAGGGGCTCGGACTGGATGATGCACCGGCCGACGACCGCCGAGCTCTCGAACGCGCTCTCGAACTCGAGCTGCCCCACGTCGTTGCCGTCGTGCTCGAGCACTTGCATGGAGCACTCGCAGATCACGCCGCTGTCCTCGACCACGAGCAGCAGACTCGCGCTCTGCGGCAAGTAGCTCATGCGCAGCGACGTGGTTGCCAGCGCGCTCGGTCCAAAGATCGACAAGCACTCGATCAGCGTGTTCAGGTTGAGCGCAAAGCTGAGCTGCTCGTCTTCATCGTCGCCTTCCTCCTCCTTATCGTCTTGGCCATCACCATCGCCTGGCTCGCGTTCCACAGCCAGCTCGTACGTCTCAAAGAGCTCGCTGGAGAGCGACGTCTTGATCTGCAGCGACTTGCCCTTCGAGTGCGCGGTGAACAGGATCCCGTGGCGGTCGACGTCGCAGCGGATGCGCTGCTCCTTCTTGCCGGGCGACGCGAGGCAGCTGAGCAGCGTCACGAGCAGCTTGACGCTCTCGCTCGTGCACACGAGGGTCGGCTCGCGGCGCGTGCGCTGGCAGTGGCTCTGGCTGGCGTCGCTAGCGACACCGTCACTGCTGCTACTGGCTGTGGAATCCTGCCGGATGCGCCTGCGCCGTGGCCGCATAGCGAGATCGGCGTCGCTGTCCGTGGCGGCTTCATCATCAATGAGATCTCGCTTTCGCGCCATTTTCCTAATTGGAAAGTGAAACAAGGTGTGCGTGCCAATTATGCCTCTGGGAGGCACTTTTATCCAATTCAAGGTACGTGCATCACTAATCTGTCGCTCAATGTAGTATACAAACACTGCCAAAATAGAGGTTTGCATTCGACTAAATAGGTTTGACGGTACGTTTGTGACGCTTCAGACAAACATGGCTACACTTTTGACTGACTTTCGGACAAGTGCTGTTGCCATTGAAGGAATGGCGACTTCTCCATTGGTGATCGCTGGCTACGAGACGCTCGCACTGCTGGGCAGCGGGCTGTATGGCGACGTGCACCTCGTCAGACGGGAGCGCGACAGCCAGCTCTTCGCTGCGAAAGTGTTGCATCCCGCGAGAGGCGCCAATGCGCTGCAGCTGGCGCAGGCGAAGCAGGAGGCGGAGCTGCTCAAGCGCATGCGCCACGCAATGCATCGAGACTGTGGAAGGTGAGGAGCTCAACAGCGGACAGCTGGCGATCATCATGGAGTACGCGAGTGGGGGCGATCTGGACTCGTACTTGCATTCGTACCAGGACAGGTGCGTGCGTGTGTGGCTGGCAGGTGGCTGCATACTTAAGCGTGGCTGACATTGCCTTGGTATGCAGGCATGAAACGCTGAGCGAAGCCGAAGTCATGCGCATTTTCGTCCAGATCGCGCTAGCACTCGAGTATTCGCACGATCATCGGATATTGCACAGGTGAAAGCGTCTTGTCCTTGTCAGAATTTACCTGTGAGATGGGCTCTGGCTGAACATGATCACTGAATTCTTGTTTTGTCGCTAGAGATCTCAAACCAAAGGTATGGCGTACATTCGCCACTAGCGTTGTAGAGATGGCTTGACTGAGCTGAGGTGTGGAATATGCTAGAATATCCTGCTGGATGCGAACGGAATTGTCAAAGTGAGCGACTTTGGGGTCTCGCGGACGCTGCAGCACTCCCTCGATGCGGCTCAGACTGTCATCGGACGCCATGCTACATGTAAGGTTTTGCTTCTGCCTCGCTCGTATCTGCCTTTTTACAGAGCCTAATATGCAAAATGTGTAGGTCGCCAGAGCTGATGGACGACCAGCCGTAGGACTCCAAGAGCGACGTCTGGAGTCTCGGGTGTGTGGTCTACGAGCTCGTCGCATTTGCGCCTCCTTTTAATGGCAAGGCGATCGGCGCTGTGGTGTACCAGATCCTGAACGCAGAGCCTGCGCCACTGCCGCCTTGCTACTCCAGATCGTTCCAGGACCTGGTGAAGACACTGCTGACGAAAGACCGTGAGTATCTATCAATTCTTTCTCGTGCTGTGTTGGGGTTCCGCTTGGTCTCGACTCACTGAACGAAGCCCTGTGCTGCATGTCATGCGTGGGCTTGTAGGTCGAGCTGTGAAGAGATGCTCGAGAATGAGCGCAGACGCGTGCGAGTGGAGACCAAGGCGCTGCACGAGCGCATGCGCGCAATTCAAATCGGAGTGACGACGGCTCAGCCCGATACTGTTGCCGACCAAGAGCCAGCAGCAACAGCGTCGATAGAACGAGGAAAGCCTGTGCGAGGCGACAGTGTTGGATGTTAGCACGTACTTCGAAGCACACGCTCGTTTATGAGGCAACCGTTGTTTTCTTCACAGACTGACTTGTTAATCTGCCATTTTGATCTTTGTGCGATGGAGCAACAGCGTTCTACTGTGCTGGAGTTGGCGGATGCTATTGGAACCTCTGGTGATGTTGGTTGGGCTTGCCTACGAGGACGCTTGGTGCTTACGATCGGGACTCACGGAAGGCGCAGGGAGCTGAGCGCGTGGACGCTTACTTTGGTGCGCTGACTCGAGTGATGGCGCAAGCGGAAGTTGTGGATCCAGCAGAGCCATCTCATTTGGCGAGATGATCTCAAAAAGTCACGCGATCGACTGTGCCGTTGTCTGTGGCGAGAAGTGCAGCGCCATGTCGAGTGAGGCGGGGGCGTACTGGCTCGTCGGGAGAGGCGGCCTGTAGCACAGCTGAGGAGGGAGCGACGCTGCGAAGTGGGCAGCAGCAGCAAAACACTGGCACGCCACGAGTGCTTCACGCACAAGTCCTAGAATGCGCATGTTGATCTGACAACTCATCCCGTAATAACTACACAATAATAACGTGAACTGATTTTAAAAGACATAATGAAATCAAGTGATCCAGCTGGACCCTTTCGTTATTATCCACAGCAGAGGTGATGGGGAAATCGAATTCTGCGTTCTTCCTGGCGCTCGCACTTGGCGCGCCTCGTGCACGGAGCGTCGTGGATCATGAACGGCGCCGTGATCTCGTTGCTGGCGTTCATCGGCGCGGCGCTGCTGTTCGGCACCGCGTGCTGGCTCCAGTGCCGCAAGAATCGCCCCATTCGGCTGGAAGACCTGCGCGTGCCGCTGCTGCCAGCGTGAGTCACTCTCCTCGCATTGCGGTATGAATGCGCGAGTGATCGCGCCTGAATTGCTTGTGAAGCGACTAACAGATGCACCTGCTCTTTATGCATGCTGTGCTTGTTGGCAGCGCTGCGGGACATCGACTCCAGCTCGCCTTGAGGCTCGTTACTGCGCCTGCTTGCCAATCAGCATGACATGTACTTGCAAGAAAGACTCACAACTGTGCATCATCGCATCTCTGTATCTCTCTTTTGCGTTTGGTCTTGCAGAGATGCAGAGCTAGGGTTTCTTCGGTGCACACTCTGCGGGTTTGAGAACTTCAAGCGCTTCCCGTTCTGCAGTCTCTGTGGCGAGAAGCTCGACAGCGTGGAGAAGCAGTACGTTTACTATGTCGAGTCTATACATTCGCTGCGAGACGAGTCCAAGTACACGCATCGACAGAAGCGCGCAAGGTGAGTGAATAGTGGGTATGTCAGCAATCTGATGGTCTAGTTGTAGTCGAACTGATGCGTGGGTTTCTCCTTGTGTGTCTTGCTTGCACTGTTGCTTTTGTGGTGATAAAAATGGTGAAGAAAGCGCAAAGAATGGCAGCGAAAGACTGATGTCGAGGGCAAGCTCTACTGGTATCGCCAGAAGAGAGGAGGAGATCAGTCAGCGGGTATCCCTCGACTTGCAGGATACACGCTGCGATTTACAGAAAACGACGGTATCACGAGTGAAGGTGCTGCTTTGGGACTCCTGGCAAACTCATCATCTCTCGAGAACTCGGACCAGAGCACGGCAGCAAAAGTGGTCTGTCGAGTGTTTCCTCAGGAGCGAGTATCTCTGCGAGAAGGAGAAGAAAGCAATGTGACCCCATCTCAGCACGTTGGGGGGCATCAAGGAGGAGATCCGACGCATCATCCGAGAAACCCTTTCTCAAGGCGAGAGATCGTGCATCTCCTGAACACACAGGTGGCCTCGACCAGCCATGATCTGACAGGCTCGTGGCTCTCCGACCCCGCTGTATTCGCAGTGCAAGGTGTTAGCGACAAGAGAAACCAGCTGGAATTCCAAGACACGCTTCGCCTTTCGTCAGAGGACTTCCCGACCAAGTTTGCGCACTTTGTTGTCACGACAGTCGGTCTGACAGTTCCGCCAGTCAGAGAGCTCATCACGCTCAACATCCGGCGCGAGAGCTTGCTGGCAGACTCGGTCGAGGCGCTGAGCGTGATCCCGCGAGAGCACATCCGCTCGTCGTTCCGCGTCAACTTTGTCGATGAGCGCGGCGTCGACGCCGGCGGCATCTATCGCGAGTGGTGCGTGCTCTTGAACCAGAGTCTCGCGGACGCGGCGACTGGCGTGTTTCGATGCGTGGACGTGCACGAACAGATTTTCTACCTGAACTCCAACTCTGCGCACGATATCGGCGACGACCACCTCATGTACTTTTTCGCCACGGGTCGCCAGGTCGGGAGAGCGCTGCTCGGGGGTCACGTGCTGGGGTTCCACTTGGCGCTGCCGCTGCTCAAGACCATCCTGGGCTTGCCCGTCTCTTTCAACGACCTCGAGTACTTTGACCCGCAGGCGTACAAGAGCATGCTGTGGATCCTGTCGAGTGATGCGGTCGACACACTGGATCTCAGTTTCAGCGTCACGGAGAAACGAGGCGATGAAATGGTGGAAGTCGACCTGGTCGAGAACGGTCGCAACGTCAGCGTCACGAACGACAACAAGGAGTTGTATCTGCAGCGGCGGTTCCAGTACCTGCTCTTCGAGAGTGTGTCGAGGCAGCTGTACGTGTTCCTCAAGGGCGTGTACGAGGTGATCCCGCAGCAGCTGCTCATGCTCTTCGACCCCGAGGAGTTCGACTACGTGCTCTGCGGCTCGGACGAGATCGACGTGGACGACTGGCAGAAGAACACGCGCTACAGCGGCAACTTGCACTCGAACCACGAGGTGGTGCGGTGGTTCTGGGAGATCGTCCGAGAGATGCCGAACGAGTACCGTCGGCGGCTGCTGCACTTTGCGACCGGGTCGTCGCGGGTGCCGATCGAGGGGTTCAGTGGACTCACGAGCATCGACGGTCGGTTGTACCGGTTCACGTTGAAAGGCGTGCCGCTGGAGGAGAACGAGTACATTTGGGGTCACGCGTGCTTCAACCAGCTGGATCTGCCGTTGTGCAAGACCCAGGAGAGACTCAAGGTGATGCTG